>JANEYF010004959.1:0-80838 GCA_029963845.1 Rhamnusium bicolor
AGAATATATTACATAAAGAATCATTTATGTTGCAATTTTGCTCAGGTTAAGGGTATTTTTGCACTACATAATGTATTATCAAACAAAACTATCCTTTGAAAGTATTAGCCAGGCGAGCACAATTAATTACATAATTACCCAATATTGTGTTTTGTAATGTTGATAAAAATGTCACTAGTATGAAATGACATAATATGCCTAACATTGATTCCCAAAGATTTTTATATTGTCAGTTAGTTGTTAAATGCTTACAACGAAATATTTTGATCATTCTGAAATTGATTTTAATATTAATAGTTTACTGGTATATTAGGTAGATCATTCCATGAGTTTAATCTAATAGGTATATATGATAAAATATATTTTTTATATATAAATCGATATTACAGATATAGCCCAAATGTGAGGGTTGTGGTTCAGAGATTATTAAACGGCGCACATACAGGTTAAACAAAACGTCTCGTATAATGCCAATGACTTTGTAAACTTTACTTTTTTTTTCAATCTGCTCGGTATTATCATCACAGCGGATATTCACACGATTTAACATTTTCTCTTTCTCTTACTGCTACGACACCAGCTAACTTTTTCAAATGGAAACTTATTTTATTTCTATTCAGCCCTGAAAAAAGTACCTATACTTTTTCTAGAATAATCAACAGGAACTTTCAGAAAAATAAAAACCGTAAATTAGTAGGTTGCAATTTGCTTTTAAGTTGCGATTTTGTCTTTCAAGAATACAACGTATTAAGATACGAATAATTAGGAGGTCATTCATCCTACCATTACATTTGCCTAGTATTGCTCTAATATATTTTTTCAAAGTATGGGTGATCGATGATCACTATCTTTTTGCCTATTAAACAGAAGGAAAACTAATTTCGAACACAAACTGTGTTTATTACATTTTTCAAAAATTGAATTGTATAAGCCATTACTTTGTTATAATCCATCATGATGATATCACTTAAAACACATTTTACTTTGTTCTCTCACTAATTTATTTTAACTTCACGTTACTGCAATTTCGGCAACGTGCCATTTTCGAACGATTCTGAGGAAAACGAATAAACAAAAACAATTACAATATATTTATACCAAAACTACTTATAACTACGTTAAAGATGGGAAATTTTAAATTTCGTTTTATGAGTGCAAATTAGGTTGACAAATAGGGGTGGGTAAAACTGGTTGTTCGTTCGAAATTAGACATAAAGAACACCTATGCTCCTTTAGACGCCAAAAAACATATTTAACTTTTTCAAATCATATCTTACAAGTTTAAGTATAAATATATTGCGATTGTTTTTGTTTATTCATTCGCTTCAGAATCGTTCGAAAATGGCACGTTAAGTGCCGAAACTGCAGTAATGTGAGGTTACAATAAATTAATGATAAATAAAAAGTAAAATGTGATTTTTGTTAGTATATCATATTACATTTTTCTGTATTCTTCAGTAAAAACGGTGTTGAACTTTCTTAAATAAGAGGTCTGGCAGATTTATGCTCGATGTGTAAATTCTAGAAACCTTTAAGAACGAATGAGACACTATCTAGTTAAAGTAATTGGCATTATGAAGCACCCCCACCCTGTATAAGCAGCTGTTTTTTCAGTATTAACGGTATACGAAAAGTGAAAACTTAACATTGGAAACCATAAAGGAAAATTATTTTGAGTAGTGTAATCAGTAATCACTGATGAAGGAATTTTGCATTTAATATGTTGATTTATTACCTAACTTGCATTTTATTTAAACAACATTCATTCAAAGACCCTTTTGCTGGCCAACTTCGCGTAAAGAAAATAAATATGACAGAATATATAAAAACCTTCAGTAGATAATATTCAGGGGAGAGGAAAAAAGCTTGTGACAGATTTGGTGTTGAGCCAAAAATGGGTCGGAGGGGAGTCAAAGGATAATGCAGTGCGGACGGTTCTGAATGAATTTCAGCCTTGTGAATTTATGACATGTCTAGCATATCAGTGATATATGAACAACAATTGAATTTCAAGAACTTTATGAGGGGTTATGTCAGGTCAATTAAAAGCTGATTAGTAATTTAGACTGAATTAAATGATCCACTATATTTTATGTATAAACGTTATGTGTGGCGAGAGAATATGACGCTTTTTCACTTGTTATTTACTGGCGCTGAATTGGACATTAAAATTTAAATAAATACCGATTAAATTATTCATATAATGCAGTTTATAGCCTTTCATTAATATTTGAAAACTGCATTATTTAAATGTGCATCACGGCGCCGAATGAATTTTGCAAAAGTAGGCGAATGTAATTATTAGCCTTAGGGAGTTTGGATGTCATCCCAGAGACGGATTTTTAAATTAAATACCATATTCCGAAAAACGCGTGATATATGAACACATGGTGTCCCAGATTTATACCGACAAACTATAATTATTGCGAGAAAATATGATGTTGAGGAAAAGCTTTATAGCTGAGATACAGGGTGTTAATTTTTTTTGTTTTCCACGCCACTAACATGTTTCAATTAAGTAATTGCCATTAACTTGGTGAAAGATGATAAAAAAATAAGAGATCGAGAATGTGTCTTCCATTTTTTTGTATCTCTTACAGTTACCGAGTTACCCTATATAAACATCGAAATTTGCCCACCCTGTACAGTGTGTCCCACTTTAATTGGAACCACTTGAATATTTCGAATCAAACCCGGTTTTCTTTTACACTAAATAGACAGCTGTGTGATACCTAACACCTTTTATAAAGCAGGCCCCCAATGTGATTAAAGAAAGAGGCCAAAAATGGCGAAATGGTATTAGGCATTTTTTTATCGAAAAATTGTACCAAGAAAAGTTGTTTGGAATGACTTCAAATAAAGGTTCTAGAAAACGGCTAAGAAATCCGAACCAATGAAAAAAAGATCAGCAATTGCAAGACAATGGAGAAAAATATATTATCCAAAATGGAAAACTTAAGTGTAAAAAGGAGGTAGAACCAAGGACTGTTGTCCGAGGACAAATACAGATTGAAGTGCAGTGAAAAGTTTAATTTGCTAATAGCCAAAAAGGCTATTCTGAACAATTTTTATTATTTGGACGTTGAATTTAAAAAATAACTTTTATTTAACAGTACTTCTATAATACCTGTTGCACGTCATATAGCTAATGTAGATTCCGAAATAATATTCGTTCACATTAAATATGATTCGAACGAAACAACTACTCAGCAGGCAAATACCCCGACCTGCATTGGATTATACCTTCAAATCATGATAGATCGGTAGCCAATATCATTTGTCAATTCCTAACCAGACATAGACCGGTTTCGAACTTATTAGTTCTCCTCAGTATGCCATAGGTTATGGAACAGGCAAATGATAGTGGCCAACCTGCTAGTCATATATTGACTAAGGTAAATTGAGTAATGGTGAGAGGTATGTGAAACTTCTCGGTACTTGCTTCGCAAGTCGCTATCCGCCACAGAGACATCTATGATATCGGTCGGATAGTAGCATTTGGACCATATGAGAAGTTTCACATACCTCTCACCACTACTCAATTCGTTCACATATTCAGTTATTTACAACAGACAAACAATTCTGGTATGCAGAGATGTATTTTGTTCATTATCAAAAAAAAAAGTTGAGACCATTAAAAAAACTAAAAACTGGACAATCTACTACTTTACCTGTTAAAACGAAGAGCAAATAACTCAAACTCCAACAGAGATTTTGGTGGATTGAAAAGAAAATCAGAAGAGTGGAAAATGTTTACGTGAGCGTTGCAACCTAATAAAATCTGCAAGTCCAAAAAACAACTCTATGTTTGTTGGTATGAAAAACTGCTTTTATAATTTTGGACAGGAAGATTAAATTTGTTCAATAAAAAAAAATAGTCTGAACGAAAAAGTAAAGTCCAGAAACTACATGAAATGGATTAGGGTTGAGTAGTACGAATATTATTTGCAGAAAGAAAGCCTTTTCCCATTTCTGAGGGTGAACTTATTAAAGAAACGAAACCGGGAAGGTCAGAAAACAAATTATTCCTAATAGATTTAGAGAAGAAACAGGACTAACAACAGAAAAATTTATCAACTTACATGAAATTCATAAAATAAGAACACGTGAAGAAATCTTTGAATAAAATATGAAAAAATATTCTTCACAAAACCAACTGTGGTAATCACCATCAAGTTCTATGTCTACTTGGACTAAAATCGGACTTATTATTCTAACTCTAACTGGACTATCTTGAATTTGCTAAACTTTGTTTACCAGCAAACAATTCAAAGCTTTATAATACTATACGAAAAAACCAAAAACATGTTCCATCTTGTATTAGACGCAAAAAATATATTGTATTAATAAAAATTGAACTGCTTCAACATTGTAGTAAAAGTAAATTTATCATTGCGTTTCTCAATAAAAATAAAGAATTTATTATACCCTTTCTGTTCAATAAATTGGAGACAAACTATATTTTATACAGGTAGGTTATTTCAGATAAGGATGAGATATAGGGTGTTTAGATAAACCTCTTGAGACAACCTAAGAAATGTATTTAAATTCAGTAAAAGCAAATTTATGTTGCTTTAGTGGCATATTTTCACATACAAATGATAAGACTGACGCTTATGATGTCGGTATCTGATATAAAAGGTGTTATTCGTAACATTCTTTATATGCAAAACATTTTTTTTTTTTTAACTTTTAAAAAACATTTTAGTCACTTATTTTTATAATTATTATATATTAATGTTTTTAATATACATAAAATTTTGAAAGCAAAAAAATATATCAATATCGCAACTATTATTACTATAATTAGAACTACGAGTATAATTAAATAAATTAAAATCCTCTTGGTCTTGTGCGTCCGACGAAATACCCAGTAACTTATTAAAACAGTGTAAATATCTTGTTACAGCTCCTATGGCATATTTAATTAATATTTCTATTAAAACTGGAACTTTTCCAACAATGTTAAAACACGCCATTGTTAAACCACTTTTCAAAAAGGGCGGCCACAATGATATATCAAATTACCGACCGAATTGTCTCCTCTCGACTATTTATAAAATATTTGAAATAATAATGTACAACAAATTAAACAGCTTTTTATGGAAAAATAAAAATAATAATGAAACAACATAGTTTTACTAAAGATAGGGGTCTGGATACAGCACTTTTGTGTCCCTTAATTTGTTGCGATGATACTAGATTTAAATGGATGGGGAGCCTACACACACTTTGGAAATGAAGTTAGAGAGCGGTTAAAAGAAACTAACCGAGGGTTGGATGGCAAACGCCAATATTGCTGAATTGAATCTTGGTGTAGGACCAGTACCTTGGCCGCCTCACTCGCCATACCTAAACTTGTTAGATTCTTCGTTTGGGGCTGTGTCAAAGAAAAATTTACAGAACACCTGCTGCAACCCACGACGAATTAATCCTTAGAATATAAAACACTTGCAATGAGCTCAAGCAAAACAAGAAACGTTGACAAATGTCATAAATTCATTAATTCGACGTTGTCAAAAATATGTGGAGAACTTTGGATTGCAATTTGAGCATCTTTAATCTTCATGTATTTTTTTGTTATTTTCTAATAAATAGTTATTTATGATACAAGGGTTAAACGTGACATTTTATTTTGTGAGTGGGGAATATTGCGGAACGAGCGTAGCGAGTGGAGCAACCCCACGAACAAAATAAAATCACTTTTAACAAATGTATCATACAATATTTTTTGTAAAACTGTCATTTAAAAAAAATGCCGCTGTGGGGTTAAACTTCCGATCTATCGCTTACGTGTCGGACGCGTTGGCACTGAGCCACCCGCTCGTTTCAATTATATGTGACCATAAAGTGTATACCTATATCAAGTCGGGGACTAGATAAAGGGTAACTAAGTAAAACAGTTGTAAGTTGTTTAGTGTGTATTAGTAACTACAATTTGTAGCTTTCTTTAAATATTGTAAATTTTGTGGCTAAAATAATGGATTTTAAAGAAAATACGGGAAATGAAAGTAATTTTATTATTCCACCATGTTGAAGAAGCAGCAAATAGGGCAACTTTAGATCTGTTGCCCCAGTAATCGCGGCAACAATATGATATAGCATATAAAAGACATTGAATGGTGTAAAACTAAGAAAGTAGCAGACAAGTTCACTGACAATTTTTTGACAGTTCTAACAGCCATTTAAATTTTGTTATTTTTTGTCATGTGACACAAATCACATTTCAACATTTAACTGATAAAACAACATTCAGGGATGTTTTCAATCACTATGGCACCAAGACTTTGACAGCTTCATATTCCAAATAAATTTCAAAATGTCACGTTAAATTTTAATAACTGTACCTTTACCAGCTGTATTTTTAATAAATAAATAATTGTTTTGATGTGTTTCGAGTTATTTGATTTTTTTTTATCAAAAAAATTTTCTGACCGAAAATCCCTCTGACATTGACAAATGCCCCATAATTTTATGTCAAATTTCTAAAGCACGTTTGTTGGTAACAGTTACCAAGCAACGTGCTTTCGATTGTCAAAATTATTTCGTGCATTATCAATGTCCTAGGGATATTATAGCTGAAAATATACTTTTAGCTTGCTTCCAAGAAAAATCTAAGTTATGGAAGGCGTCAACATTGTGGTCTAATTTCTCTATGATAAAAGCTAGTTTGCAAATCAAGAACAACGTGGCTATAAGCAAGTGTTACAAGCTAATAGCGTTTTTAAAATAAAAAAGTGTAGGATATCGGCAAAAAAAATCGAAAATATTTACTAGCGAACAAATTAATACATTTTTGAATGAAGCTCCAAACAACAAATATCTAATGATAAAAGTTACATCAATTTTTGGTTTATTAATTGGAACATGCCGTCCGTGAAGAGCTTTGTAAATTAACATTGGATGATATTGAAAAATCAGGAAACTCCTTTATCGATTCATATTTTGGAGACTAAAACCAACGTTCGTCGTAGTTTTTGTATCGTTGGAAGCTACATGAAATATATTAACATAAATATGCTGCATTACGGCCAGCCGCCGTTACCCACCGTCGCTTTTTTCTAAATTACGTTATCGAACTATTCAACCTGTTGGGATAAATACTTTTGGGAAGATTCCTACTAATACTGCCGAATTTCTGATATTGCCAGATCCGAAGCAGTTTACTGGCCATTGTTTCGAAGATCTTCGGCATCTTTGTTAACAGATTCGGAAGCTAATTTAATTACAATAAAACGACATGGTGGATGGAAATCCTCACCCGTTGCTGAGTGCTACACCGAGGATTCTATTACAAATAAATATAGTTTAAAAAAATTAAAAAACACGCTTTTAAAGCACATCAAACTAAAAAGTGAAAAATAATTATTAATATAAACTGAAAATAATAATGAACGAAAAATACTAGTATTATTGTGAAAAAAGCGTGGGGTGCTTTGTGCAATATTTTTCGTATATCGAGCACCCCACGCTTTTTTCACAATAATACTAGTATTTTTCGTTCATTATTATTTTCAGTTTATATTAATAATTATTTTTCACTTTTTAGTTTGATGTGCTTTAAAAGCGTGTTTTTTAGTTTTTTTAAACTATATTTATTTTTAACTTTTTAGTTTGATGTGCTATGAAAGCGTGTTTTTTAGTTGTTTTAAACTATATTTATATTGCTTATTGATGCTGATATTATAACATATTACGATCCAACAGATATTTCTGAAAAAAAAAAAAAAATTTTTATTTCAGCCGTGAGGTTCGAACTCACGCCGGATGAGTCTGTCGTTTCGCGTCGAGTGCCTTAACCCACTCGACCACCGGGCTAATTAACAATTATGGAATCTACTGACATATTAAGCCTTTGCTTTCACGCAGGGATACGTGAGGAAAGGATTGGCGATCCTGAACAGGATAATGATATAAACTTATCAAATTATTGTATTGTTACCGGTTCTTAATAAGTGTACAAAGTTTCAATTAAATCTGTCCGTTTAAAGTGGGTTAAAATCGAGTCCAAAGAGTCGGTTACAAACAAACATACAAACAAACAAGCAAACATACAAGTGAAGCTAATAAAAGCGTGTTAATAAAAATAAAGTTGCTGAGAGAATTCTTCCCAGTACCAGAACTTCTTCTAATGCTACAATTGCTTCTGAGAACCCTTCTACCTTGACATCAGCGTCATCAGGTGACGTCGACGATAGTATTGCAGTTAAACTGATTACCTCCGCAATTACTTCTCCGGAAATTAACATAAGTAACTGTTCGGGTTGTAATATTAATATTAATGTTTCTAAATAAATAATTTATCTGTTCGAATAAAAATATGTATTAATGTTTCTAAATAATATATTCTTTCTAATTTTATCAATACAGCTTTCTATTATCTTGAGAACAGAAGAATGCATATTACTAAATAGTATATACCATTTTATTTTTAACAGTGTTAAAAGTGATTTTGACACGTAACATTATAAAAGTCAATTTTTAGTTCACTTATCGAATTAAAAATGTCATTTTTAATGACAAAAAACTTTTTTAAAACCATCAGCAGTTCTCATTATTTATAAACGTACTTAAAATAATTTCTGCTGCATAGCGAGTTTATATGCATTTGAAAAAAAGCTTAAACATACATATATTTGAAAATATGACCTTAAATTAAGATCTGTAAAAGCACGTCTTAATCCAAATTGATGATTTTGAAAATGAGAAAAAACTTAGTGGCGTAATTTCTTTTATTGAAATAATTCCGATGTAACCTCATTGCATGCTACTGGTGAATCCTACATAATGAAGGTACGCATACAAAATTTTGTTTGATTTGCTCCTTTTTCCTAAAAGATATAATGAAAAAATTATTTATTTTTGTATACTTTGATACCCTGTATCTTTCTTAGGAGATGCAACACATATTATGTATGTCATATTTCTCCAAATCATAATAAACAGAAGTATTAACCCAAAGTATTCAAAATTACCCTGTATATTAATAAACGGGTAATATTACTATCTGGTCGAGGAAAGAAGACCCGCTGAAAGAATGTGATTTCTGTATTTTATTTATAATTAACCGTAAATGAAATAAATGAATTAGTGCATGGCAAATTTTTCTGATTGTTTACTTCTGCACCTACTCATTGGGAGATGTTATATTACTGGACAGTATATGCCACTATTGACGAAAAAATATTTTAATCATAAGCGTACGAAACTCGCAGTCTGTTATGAATTCTGAAGTAACAATTAAGATATTGATTTTTCTCAAAAATTGTTGGTTCAATGACAAATTAGCAAAAGTACCCAAGTTATTGAAAAAAGCGCAAATAAAAAACGCTTCTAGTTTTTACCATGAATTTAAACTATTACCATCAACAAAATTATACTATCTTAGATAATTGGTGGTACCACATTAGTATATAAAACATACAATAAAGGGTCAAGTATTGTGTTTTGTGGTGCACTTTTTTTGATATGTTTCAAAATAGATTTAACTAAATCAATCACTTTTATTTCGTTTAACATCATATTGCTTATTTTCGGATACATATCTGTGATTTGATATGTATATATATTTTTTTTTATATTATCGATATTGTCATATTTACCTGGTAGGAATTCCAGCCCGCCAGGTTGAGGTGTAAACGGTCTAAAAGTAATAGTAAAATACATTAACTTATATGGCTTATCGCATACAGCGATTATCCTAGGATTGGGATTCGTTATTCTACATGTCTCATACTCATCCTTGGACACATTATATATAATATATTTTTCCATTTCTTCATCCCGTGTCCCAGGCATGTAGACTGGACAGATCAGATTCACCTGATCATATTCAAATTTAACATTATTTCGATTAACATCTATTATGTTATCTGTATTATCTATACGAAATATGGGGTTTGAAGAGTTCCAATGAATCGTGTAGAACTTTGCGTTGCTTGGTAACGTTGCCAGCACGAACCAGTGAAAGCTGAACGTCAACAGAATGAGGCCTCTTAGAAGAACACAGCTTGGTTGCCAACCCATTATGTTTCTTCTTTTTTCCTTACGATTGAATTCTTTACATGACTCTTTCCCTTTCCATTAATCTGAAAAAAAAACACAATTAGTAAAAGAATTTAAATATATGGACAATTGTCAATAAAATATTTATTACGTTCTTCATATGATAAACTTAAATCCTAATTTTAAAATTAAATACATAAAAGCTGTTACATTTAATGCTTGTTGATCTTCTGTCTGATTCAGGATCTCATTTAACATGCGGAATAGAGAGTTATAGAAGTTGTAAAAGGACGTGATTTTCACGTAATATTTGATTACTGCTTGCCAGTTTATCAACTAGTATTCCAATTTCATGTGGTTAGCACGTATCAATTTTTTTGTTAACAGGTTAACAAAATTTCACTTCACTACTTATTATGTCAATAGGCTACATCTACCTTATCTTCATATAATTTTTTTCAATATGTGGCATATTATGTCCTACATAATTATTGGTTAGGAGTTTTCTAAAAAATATACACAGGATGATTCATTAAGAATGGGAAATCTCGAAACTGGAGATACTAGAGTTCAAAATATGACGATTGAGCCCAACATGCCTTATACAATAGTTGCTGGCTTAAGAGATATAGGATATTCAAAGTTTGAATTTTATTCTTATTATTATTATTTGCTAAGAAAGAATTCGACACGCAAAAAAATTTTCTGCTGATATTTGGTCGAGGCTCCAATTATTCAATGCATGTTTTTCATCATCTCCATCATCTAGCACTTGAAATGATAATGGTATGGATGCATTACTTCACAATTAAGCATCCTCCAAATGAAAGAGTTTGAAATATTTTGTTGGGTCGCAATACGTCGAACACTTAAGTTGATATTGTTTGTTACGGCATTAATAACATTTTCTTCATATTATAAACTCGAACAAGTTCATTGAGGTTTGAAACAGTAATGCTTGTCGTTGAAATGTCCCGATAGATACGGTGATCTTTCCTAAAGCCTGACTGATTTTCATGTGAGATATTAAGTATTAAGATTAGCAAATTCAAAAAGCTGCTTATGGACAATTTTCTCAAGTATCTTAGATATAATAGGTAAAATACTTATAGGTCTTAAGTCAGTAAGAGAATTTTTAATCATTATTCTTTGGCAATGAAATAATTAGAGCTTCCTTCCAAACATCCGGAAAATAACCCTGTTCAAGACAGCAGTTAACTGCATCAGTTAAGTAAGATTAAATACATGGACAACAGTAATTTAACATTGTCAGTGAAATTCCGTCTTCTCCACAAGTGTTCGTTTTGAAATTCCTTATAACGTGGACAAAACTAGATAATCTACTATTTAGACAATTTTTGCAGAAGTGTATTAGTGGGTAATATAGCAATGTTCTGGTGCCATCGGAAATGATACTATGAAAAAAAAATTTATCAGAGATGTGATTAAACAAAAAAATTATTCTGAACTGAATGATAAATTCGTCTGGATTAGCGTGAATGAAACCACCAATGCTTGCGGCTGCAAGGTGGCAAATACTTTAGTGGATGCATTATTATTAAAAATATACTTTTACTCGTGATAACTAGTTAAAAATACATCTGTGTTACATTCACTAACACTTTCAACCAATAACTTTAGATGTTACCGAATTCGCCAAAATAACTACAAGGTAAGATATTGTGTCATATATGCATGAATATATCATCTAGCGCCAATCATGGAATTGACGTCAATGAGGGCTACCATTTTTAGGCTCACCAGTTGGCGCCACTCGCGAGTAAGGTAGCTGTCAAAAGTTATAGTTAGGCGCGGAACAAGTTTATAGGGTTTTATTATAATTATTTCGTACACCGGTAAATAAAAAAACTAGTTAATTATGTCCAGTGTTGTGCAGTTCCATTTTGTTCGCAAACAAAAAGCGGACATATGTTTCCGAGAAACAAACTCGCCTAAAACAGTGGTTGGTAGCGATTCGCAGATATAACTTTACTCCTTCGAAACATTCGTGTGTTGTAAGAAACATTTTAATCCTGACGATTATGCGTTACCTGAGGAGCCTATTACAGAAATGTAATAACCACGCACATTCGTTGTTTTCATTATGCTCACGCTTGATATAACCTAACTTTAATTACATAAGACACCTCTGATAGGTACAATAGTTTCCCTACTGAGCAAGTAAATTACTACTTTCCCCTTCTGTCATCATTGTGTTAAATGTTTTTTGGTTAATTTTTATAAAAATCACTAAAAACCCGCGTTAAAAAGCCATAATCGTTCAGTGACATTTACCTTACCATACACTAGCGCCTCTCGTGGTGAATTCAAGCGCGGTAGCCATTAACACTATCTCCCGATCACTAGATTGATAAAATAAAATCTGTTTTCTTTGTCACATTAACCCGGATCGTCAAAAATTAAAAAAACACATTATTATTCAGTAACTTTTTATCGTTTTTTTTTTTATTTTCAGATTCATATTAATAAATATCTTGTAGTTAAAAAAATATAATGTGTGGTGACGTAATACCAAGGAAAAAACTGATTCGAATAAATATAAAAAATACAACTCGTGAAAAGGAAATTCTAAAATATTTTTATCTAGATACCAATAATTGAAAGAATTTAAGCGTTAATTATGTAAAAACTCTTTTTTTTTCTCTCATTAACTTAAAATATTTTTTTGTTTAGTATAGACTGTCTAGCTGTACCACACATATTAGAAGGTTCAGTGAATAGTGTATACATCAGAAATTAAAAAAAAATGTAAAATTTAAAAATATTGCGAAAAATCGTTCCACACTTAACTTACTGGAAAATGATCAACGATATGTACATTTTAAAACTCATCATAAGATTCACAAAAGTTATACACTAAAACACATCATTAATATTTTTGGAAAAACACTACAAATATATTGTAAAGATTTATATACCTGTAATAAGAGCTTTGATTGGCCAGCACGATTTCGTCGCGTAT
This sequence comes from Rhamnusium bicolor, assembly GCA_029963845.1. Classification (NCBI taxonomy): domain Eukaryota; kingdom Metazoa; phylum Arthropoda; class Insecta; order Coleoptera; family Cerambycidae; genus Rhamnusium; species Rhamnusium bicolor. The sequence continues at coordinate 12,989 of JANEYF010004959.1, forward strand.
GTAAGGCACTGTGAAAAGTTACCGTACTACTGATAATATCATAACATAATATAAAATATAAAATTTCAAATAAACGAAATCGTTGCAATGCTTAAATAATCCAAAAGGACAACCTATTCAGGTGTTAAATTAACTATTAATTTTTGTATTTGATATGAAATGAAAATCATCAGTGTTTATGGTACGCTATACAGACTTCAATAAAACCACAAATATTGGAAATGAATTTCAATAACAATTCACATTCTCATTTCACTTATCACTTCAGTGAGAAAAGTAATGTAATCAATCAGATATAAATTGGGATTTTAACAAATCTAACGTTTTTGATCTCAGAGAACATTTTAGTTCGTAATTCTTGACCCCTGTTGATCTCAGAAACGACGGCAATAATGTTTTGCATACATATTTATATAAATATGCAACAACCATCTTTACATGGTGAAGTTATACAGGGTGGTCCAAATTGTACCTAATAATTTGAGATTTAATAGAAAATGTGAAAATAATATGAGTTTTCTTAATACACTTATGTCGAACACTCAACCGTTTCAGAAAAACACGGCATCAAAGTTACTTTTTTTTTTTACTTTTTATTTTATGTCGTCTGAATTAAATGAAATATTTTACTGAAATTTGGTGAGTACGTGTTCCGCAATAAGTATCATGTTTAATTATCATTTTTATTTTCATGCCTCAACCAGAGGCGTAACCATGGGTGTGTGAATCCATCTTAAAAAGGTACGCCAATGGTAAATTTTCGATATCTACTGTCAATTTACGAGTAAAAAAAGTCCTATTATAATTTTTCCATAAAACGTACCGTTTTACACTTAAACTATATTTAGAATTCCTTGCAAGATCATGTGATCTCTGGCGCTGTTCTTAGTCTGCTTTGGTCAAATAATAATTAAACAGAATTTTGTCTGTAAGTTGATTCAAGTTGAAGTTTGTACAAATCATTTTTGTTACGATATTAATTTTATAATTATTATGTCAAGATAATTTACAAACAATAAATATGCAGGAAATACATTTCATATACGGATTTTGTAACGATAGTGTTCAAGCAGAAGCTGAGGAATACCATAGGCATTATCCAGACAGAACACGTCCATCAAGACAAGTTTTTATTGATGTTGTACATCGCCGATTTAGTTTATTTGCTTTATATAATAGAAATGAAAACAGGATAATCAGAATAAATAAAAATATAATTATCAGCGTATTCGATGATAATGATAGGCTAGGTTCTCGCAGGGCAAAATCAAAAGTACTCCGAGTTTTACGAAGCAATCATAGAAAAGTTTTCCATTTACAACCCGTTCAAAATTTGCACCCAGTGACGCAGAAAAACGGTTGAATTTCTGTCGGTGGCTATTAAATTCCCCTGGAAGTGACTCCCTAATTTCATCATAAAATATGGACTTAAATCAATAGATCTTGGAGTGCACGTCACAACCGACTGCAATTAGAAAAGACAACAAACTAATTCTTTGCCTTTGTTTATCGCAGTAACAAGTGCGTATCGTATGGAAGACGTGCGTCTTTAATACCTACGACAAATATTCACTGATAGAATGAGTAAAATGAAGGTATAAAACGTTGCGTAAATCATAATTCCAACCACACTAGAGCTCACTTGCCTGTACAGTGCTTGGCAGTAAATTCATTTCACCACGTGTTCCTATCTGATGGATTAGTTCGGCAGCTTCTAAGTTATGATGTGCACGCCAAGATCCATGGATTCAACTTTAATTATCATTTGCATGTTTGGGCAGAGGAAAATCCCCATAAAACAAGCTCATTTCAACACGAATTTAGTGTCAATGTTTGGTTAGACGTCACAGACTACACTCTTTGTGGTCCTCATTTCTTGCTACCTAGGTTGAACGCAGAACATTTCCATGATTTTCTCAGAAATAATATGGTAGTGTAGTTATATTCGATATTGTAAACTTTGATATCCGCAATGACAGTTAGTCGTAACTGGACAGTGGCTCCAGCACATTTTGGACGGGTAGTTCGCGAATGGCTCAATGAAAATTTCCCAGAGTGTTGGATAGGCAGATTCGGTGCTCTTTTAGATTTTTATGTGTGAAGTTGTTTGAAAGACAATGTGTATGCCGAGCCAGTTGCAACAAGAAAGGAGCTTATTGTGAAATTTCAATTAGCATGCGATCAGATTAAGGAAAGTAGACATCAAATAAATATCTGCCGCTGTGAATACTGAATACCATAATTCGACGATGTCAGAAATGTATCGAAGTAGGTGGTGGGCCTTTTGAGCAACTCCTCTAATGATCTGAGTTTTCTTTTGTAAAATATTTAAGCTTAGTTATGCTTTTTCCATTTTAGTTATGTTTGAATTACATACTTATCTTGTTCCGATCAATTTGCGAGGAATTCTAAATAAAATTTAACCGTAAAACGGTACGTTTTCTCTATCTAAAAATTAAACTTAAAATATTAACACCTATCCTAAATTAAAAAGGATGTAATTAATACATGTCATTAAAAACTTATGCCTAGGTTAAAAAATAACAAAATAGCATTAAAAATAATTGATAAAATGAAATTAAATGCTTTACAATTTACAATTAGGCACTAGGTACTGTAATAATATAATTAGAAACATTCGACTAGCTAAATAATTAATTTTTTCCATTCCAGTTATTGATAATTATTTAGAAGGAAAAATAAATAATCGAACACTGATTATTACCAGGCTTTCTGCCATTCTTTGACAAAGAGGCAGTTAAAAAGGAAATGTAATGACATTTAATACTTTAAAAGCAGATGTAACGAGATGATCTATCTTAATGCGATATGATACGTAGGTGTCTCCTAAATTTGAATTATACTGTGTTTTATGTAACTGCATTCCACAATTTTGGAAGCAATTTAATTACAAAGAAGCAGTCCCCAACAAGAAAGAAATTTAAGTTTGTAACATAACACAGTTATCGTGGTAAAGTACTTATATTCCCAAAACGAGTCAACGCTAACCAACTAAATATTTTTAATGGAATTTATACTTTACCAAATTGAGGTAGAAAAATTGTAAATACATTTATATACTATATTAGATAGGTAGGTAAATTTACACTCGTCATAATCAATAAAAACCGCGAGTAAATCGTACATTCCAGGTCCGTACATATCATATCAAACAAATAGATATATAACCTGGTGAAAAATAGATGTTTATGCAGAAGCACATTTATTATAACCTTTTCACTGTGACACCTAATTTCGTTATACGAGTCGTCAGAACGGCTGCGGAAACCGTTTGCTTCTCCAAACTGAGACTGAAAAATACAGAACTGTTTACTACTCTATGATTCCAGCATGCCGTTTGCTGCGCAGATAGAGAAGAAATATCGCCAGTGTGGGACAAATACGAACAAACCACTTTACAGTGAAAGGGCGGAGTTTTAGATCACTGCGCATCCAAACTCAACTGCCAAGTTAAAATCGTAGACTGATTTCAAATATACTAGAAAAATGCAAAATAATCCCAAAATTAAAATATGAAACACTGCAAACATTCAAGTTGTGTTTAGATCAAAATTATTTCCAGTTTAATGAGGACATCTTTATACAAAAAACAGGGCTCCCTATAGGTTCGCCACTTAGCCCCCTTTTATCCGATATATTCATGAATAATTTTGAAGAAACTATATTGGATTCTCCAATATAGAAAAAAACATATTTTTTGGTACAGGTACGTTGATGCCATCCTAATAGGTTTTAAAGGGACAGACAGAACTCCTCGACTTTGTCAGTAACATACATAATAATATATCCTTTACATTAGAAACAGAGAACGATAATAAATCAATAAGCTTTCTCGACTTAACTATAAAAATACATAAAACATCATTTTCCTATAATATTTACCGCAAACCAACTTTTGCAGACGCCACTATCCCCTTTAATTCCTATAACCCTCTCTCCCACAAATTAGCTGCATATCAATCTATGACACACCGAGCATAGCTTACCTTTATCCGAGACAGATTTAAAAGAAGAACTAGACACAATAAGACTTATAGCACATAATAACGGGTACCTTCAAAAAATAAACACTCAAATCTACAAAAAACAAAATAAGTCCCTCTTAAAAAGAACTTTACCCCACTATTAACGAGAAAAAAGTTCAAACGTACATTTCATTACCATATTCAGGTCAACTCTCTTATTCAATTAATAACACTTTTTCCAAATTTAATATTAAAACGTTATTTAGTTCTAACAAAAATATAGGCAGATATCTTGTCAATTCAAAAGAAAGAACTGATATCTCTAACAAATGTAGTGTCTATCGGTTAGATTGTCCAGAATGTAACGTTTCATATGTAGGTCAAACCGGTAGATCGTTTGTGGTAAGATATAGAGAACATATTTACACACAAAAACAATATTCTAAATTTTATAAACACCTAACAAATTCTGGTCATACAATAACTGACGACCATCAACCTAAAATATTACATATTTGTGGGAAAAGTAAAAAACTTAATCTATTAGAAGTGCTAGAAATACATAAATTAAATAGGAATAAAAATTACATCATATTAAACGACCAAATACATTTAAATAATTATTCTCCGTTATTAAACTTGTTCAGATAACCTAATGCTGTTAATAAAAATCACACCATAATATAATTTACTATCTTGATAAACCCCTACATTTAAAGACATAACATTTGTACAAATTGTAATTATATGATCAACCATAAAGTTACCCATCCTTCTATTCAGTTCAGTTTATCTTTAAATGAAAGTAAGAACTGTGTATAATTTAGTCTACTTGAAAATGTTCGAATAGGATGAAACTAGTTACTTCATCTACAAGTAACTTCATCTTCAGTCAATTATTTTTCTATAGTATAGAGTTCGCAACATTTATAGTTGAGTAGTGGAGGGACGAAGCGAGGTGAGAGGCGCGGTTATCCAGAATCCCGTCAGTCTAAGTGAGAGAGATGATGTATTAGCTCGCTTTCGATCACAAGTCTTACCACGGTCGTCATCTACTATATTGTTTGCCCATACTATACCATCATATTATGACTTCCAGTTTTACTTAAGTCCCATATGGCATCGTTTTTGGGGCTCCCCTCATCACTTTAAGCGAGTTTTTAAACTATACAAATATGAAGAAACATAATAAGAGTTCTCGTAACAGCTTCCTGTAAAATTTATCTGAAATCTGCAATTATTATTGTTAGTTGTAAATTAATAAACTATTTGTATTTTAAAATCAAATTTAATGTTATTTTACTTCCTCACCACTCAAAGTGAGGAAGTTCTGTATTCGTGAATAAAATTTTGAAAATTTTTATTGCATTTCTTGACGAATCTCGACGAATTATGAGGATACATAAAATTTCAGACAGAAACAATTTTCTGTCTGTATGTCTGTCTGTCTGGTTCGCGATAGCAGCTACAGTTTTTGAGATAAAACTTTCAAATTTGGTACACACATTCAAGGAAGAGATTGAGTTCGTTGATGAGAAAAATCGGTCCCAATTTTTGAAACATCAAAAAATGTGACTTTTTTGAAACGTCAAAATGTGACTTTTTTGAAGCGTCAAAAATTACTTTCATTATAAACTCCACCACATGTCGAGTTTTACTACGGCGAGGAAGTTCTGATCCCCAAGTAATCGGCAACAGTTTTTTTTTTTTAAGAATCAATTACCATGATTACGCAAACAATTTATTGACTTCTAATCATTATTTATATCGGAGTAATATTAAATAAAAAATAAATAAAATAATAAAAAAAAGTTATAGAATAAGCTCCCAGAATACATTAAAGCAAATTAATAATATTAAAAGCTTTGAAAGAGAAGTAAAAAATATTTACATGAGTTTTTTTACTGTAGATGATTTTATACAATATTCATTCGAATAACATATTTCTTACATTGTATTTTATGTAATAAGTAAGTAATTAAATTTAAATAATTAATTATTAATTTGTTATAAATGTTAGTATGTGTTTTTTTGATAGATGAACTGATTCTCCGATTGGTTACTTGTGAAACATTATTATTTCCTATACTCTTGACGAAGGCCTAAAAAAGCCGAAACAAGTGTAGGGATTTTAATAAAAAAATTTTAAACATTGTAGAACATGGTTTTATTCCTGTGGATCAACGTATTGATAAGCTTGAACAGCATATTTAATGTTTTTGTCCTGCCACATTTTTTCAACCGTAATCGTATATCTTTCTTTTGGCCATATTTCATCCAAATAATAAATACCTTTATTTTCACTGCAAAACTGTTACATAGATTTTAAGTAACTTTTGAATGTTATTCGCGATCAAGTGCATACCTGACATTGATAAACTTTTTACTGCCACAAAAAACAGAATTCCTAATAAAAAATGTATCGCTTCCGATCAAAGAGCTTCACGGATTTTATTTATTTCTCTTTAACTTTGAAGGGCCATAACTCTGCAGGGAAGAATTTCTGGACCCATGTTCATACTGTTCATAGGAACTTTTTTTCTTCCAAGGAATCACCTAAATATTCAAATAAGGCCGAAATAGGCTCAATTTCCCGTGTAAGACTACGTCAAAAAATTTTACGGAATTGGAAAGGCGTGTTTAGGTACATTCCTAGTGGGAGGAATTAGTTGGGGTATTCCTAGATACTATAGGTTAGGTTCTGGAGGTAGTGGAAGTTGGGGGTGGTTGATCTGACACCTTAGTATATACCTTATATCAAAGAGGGAATGGTGAGAAGTAAAGGGGTCAAGACATGACTGCTGAAAAGTGTGGTCTAATGGATAATAAATTAAAAATGGCCACTAGCTCTAAAAAAATTGACATGCTTGTAGATAATCAGTAGATGGGAGGAGTCTAGAGTCATTAATAATAGAAACAAGATGGCGGATCATTCAACAGATCGATCAACTCAACAGATCTAACAGGTATGTTTCAAGAGACCTATTCGACTTGATTGAGCAGTTGAAGCAGTTTACGTAAAAAAAGTTCAAATGCATAAAAACAGCTAAAAAATGCTTAAAGTGCTATAATGGCATATTTTTAACTGCTCGATCAACTCCAACAGGTCGATCAGGTCTGTTAAAACATACCTGTTCGACCTGTTGGAGTTGACAGGCCATCTTGTTTCTATTATTAATTACCCCAGACTCCTCCCATCTACCAATCATCTACAAGCTATTAGCCATTTTTTATTTTATCTTAGAACCGGTAGTCACCTTTATTTTTTTTAATTAATTACCTACTAGACCACACTTATCAGCAGCCATCTTTTCTTTACCCCTTAGTATTTATCACCTCCTCTCTGATATACGGTCTATACCAAACTCTCAGATCCCCGACCCTCTGCTCTCATTACCTTCAGAACCTAATCTATATTAGGATCTAGGAACGCCCCAGCTAACCCCTCCCACTAGGAATGTATCTAGTCACATCCCTCTGGTACCATAAATTTTTTTATAAGAAATTACATGGGAAACTGAGCCGTTTCGGCCTTGTTTAACTACTCATCTAAAGCTTTCGATATCACTTAGGAAATACCCTGTATATACATTGTCATCATTTTAACTTAAAAAAAAATAATTCGAATATAGTGATTTACAGATGAAGGCTCAAAACTAGCAGTTCCAAAAATAGGACGTTGGCGTTGGGTTAATGTAGGTAACAGTTTTGAAGTTCAATGTGATTAATATGTAATGGTAATATGATTTTATATTTACGATATAATAACAAAGAAAAAATTGATTTTAACTAAGTTTTTCATATATTTTCATGACATTATTACAGAAAACGATTCGAATAGAAGAGGTATATATGACGCTTACTCCATAAGAAACATAAATATACAGAATTATTTTATGGTCAATTTAGATTTTTTTAGGGCATTTAAAGGCAATTTAACATGTAACAACGTATTTAGAAACGCAACTCTGTATGTAAATAATTAAATGTGTGCATTACCTGTCTACCAAATGCATCCATGTATTCGTTTAATCCATTGAGAGGTTTAAAAATTCAAGGTAATCCACAAAACTACATCCCGGTTTATTAACAATATATTTATATTAAAATTGGATAATGTTCGACGAAGTAAATGCATTATTAGTTTATTTTTTATTAAAAGCGGTATCGCCAGAAAAAAGGCTTTTTGCAAGCATTATTCCCCATTTTCTACTTTATTGTTCGGCTTAACGTTCTCTGAAAATAACTTTTTAAAACTAGAAAGCAACTAGAAGAATGGTAAAATAAATTGAGAAGAAACATTAAGTACAGTCCATTAAGCATATTAAAGTAAAAGTTTCATTATTCAGGTCATTTTATATTGACTTAATTTTTCCCTATTGCATCGAGTAGAAACCGTAGAAATTGAGAAAAAAGAAAATATAATACAAACAATACCACATTTAGCAAAAAACACCATCGGACTATTACAATTATTTTTTTGGCACTGGAATAAAAGTAAGTTATTCATAATTGTTCCAAATGATTTGGAGTTACATTCCGGCGCCTATCATTAAAAATCCATTTGTAGTTTGAAAACGACTGTTCCACGCCTACAAACGTAACGGGAACGTATTTAAAATACTGAAAGTTTTAAAACGTTCGGTTTTTGTGTACACATGATAACTTTTTACGGCACTGACAATAAAGTCGTGTGCTTATTAAACTCTAGTTCCGGGTTGTTTTGTATCGACAGGTCCACGGTATTTCGCGAAGGAACGCGTCGAGAAATTTTTTCACATAACACAATAAAAACGCCTTAGATTTATTTATCGAAATGCAACTACAAACTGCTAATCATCGGGGCCACAACTCACAAACTCACACGTGTCTTCAGTTGCGATGTATGTAGGTGGTGGGGGTTCTGTCTTACACGTATATCTGCTTGTTTATTTATTTGAATTGCGATATATTATAGGCGTTTTCAATTATTTAAAACACTTTTTTTGGATCGTACAAAATTTACATTTAATTTGTCGGGACATTTTTTAACATAACTTCGGAACGGTTTAACGCAAATTATTCCAATTTCAGAGAGTGATTGATTACAATAGACATACAAGGTGATTCCGGAATAAACCGAAAAAAAAAACAACTTAGAATCTGAAAAGGTATATAAACAGTTTCCTCATATCTTTGGTAACTTTCAGGAAAGTGAAGAATGTATTAAAAGTAACCTTAAAACTCCCCAGTTACCGACGTCCTCAATAACAACAAATAACCGCATTTTTGTCTCATAAATAAGCAATTGTAATTTACAAAAAATTGTCGCATGATTCTGATTAAAAAGTGTAAAGATGCCTACAAACACACGTACATATCTTAAGATATGAACACGCGATCATGTACGCTAGTGTGTAGACAAAATTTCAGTTAAAAATCCGCCGAACATTTCTTTTGTTTTTGCTTGAATAGAAATATCTATATGTGTAGGTAAAACCACGTACATGAACGTGCGTCATGTCTTAAGACATGTACGTATGGCTGCAGGCACCTTCTTAATAATTTGTTTGTATCTGCATCGACGTTCATTGGTCTCATTTTAAGGTAATATTTTGATTAACACCTTTAACAATTAATCAGTACCCACTCGCCTTAGTAAAAGAATGGTCCAAATGCTCCCTGATTTTCGTCACAAGCTCTGGCCCTTTTGGCTTGCTATCCGCAGCATTGCATTCTGGCCTGTAGTTTCTCGATTGCATTATTGATTGGTGTTGAATAAATCAGTTGTTTCATGTACCCCATAAATAAAAATCGCAAGGGTCCAAGGGAATATGTTATTAATTTATATACCAGTTAAAATTAAACATTTTTTAAATTACTACTGCAAACTAAAAATGACTAGTGGAAGTAGTAAAGTGAAAATATATTAGTACTAGCGGTTTACACCAATATTATTTTTCACTGCACATTTATTCAGTTATTGCTGCGGTATATTATTAAAAGTTGCTCCATATGTTCTGCTGTTAAAATCCACCGCCTCTCTGTAAAAATCCATTTATATGTTGGTAGCGAACGTTCTACCTCAACAGATGTTGGTACAATTTTAAAACAGGGGTTCGTAAGACTCCATATTTATTTGAGGTCCTAAACAATCCACATCTTTGTCCTGTAGTAAGTAGGTCTACTATTCGATGAACTATAAACCAGCATTGTTGTGTAAAACACCTTCTATTTTTTTGTTTACGTGCTCAACGATGTCTCCAGATAATTGAAACATATATTGTCGAAGATGAAACACTACATTCATTGCATCGATGGTGGTACATTCTCCTGTTCTTTGGTCATTCAAGTTGTTCTATAGCGAGAGGGATTCGTGAAAAGCTTAAGTGTACAAATTCTAAATATTTTTGGATGTTGGGATCGACAATAGAATCTTGAGCATTTGTAACAGCAGCTGCTCCTTTAGTATCCAATTGTGGTACGATTCTTTTTATATCGTCAAAGTTTCTAAAAGTAATACGATGCTGCGTTCAGTCAAGTGTCCCATTTTGTCTGTACGGTCTGTGGACTGTGGAGGTAGTGGTCTATTGGATAGAAGTTCGTGAAAAAATCGTTGGCGTTCTGGTGCCTTAAAAACACTTTTTGACACTGGCTAACACTTTATTAATATTTGCAAAACACTCCCTAACAGTCCCAGCAACCCTATGGAGAGCATGTGCTAAGGAAATAATAAATGTAATAAATTTGTGTACGTTATTTGCATAGATTGATTAGGTAAGCATATGATTTTTTAGAGGATGAACGAATGTCTATGCAACTATATAATTTGCAAACAGTTTTATATTAGTTAACGAAATTTGATTTATATTCGAACTAATTCTAATTAGATGCATGAGCGAATTAGTTTTTCATATGATTATATAAAAAATGATACAATGTAAACAAATGCTCATGACATAAACTTGTATATCTTATCAAGGTTCCCGCAGACGGCACTGGAATGACTCGCCGATATCCGAACTGTACTTATTAGTTGCATGAGCAAAATAATTGTTTCAATAACTAAGATATGAGAATACAATTAAAACAAATCTAGTTTTTTCATCTCTATATCCACCTAGTGTTGAGTTGCTTTGTTTATCTTCATTTCAATTCGTTCAAATGAGGACAGACAATGAAGTTGATCAACTAATATAGGAAAGAACAGTACTTAGAATGAATTTTAGATAAAAACAGTAAACTTCATTCCTTTTATTCTAAAAACAAAAACAAACTGACAAAAAAAATTCAGAACATATTTTTCGGCAAACCAACAAATGTTTGACAAGCTAAATATTTCATTGTTTTCAAAGCCACCTTAGTTAGTTACTTCTTAACATTTAATTAGAACAAAATTGTATTTTCTTATTTTCCTTTAGCTGTAATTTTGATTGTATTTATCGCACATTTTAATACGACAAGAATAAATTAATTAATAGTACTAATAAATGGTACCACGGTACCAATATGGTTCCATTTGAAAAAAATTGAGTTTGGCCCCAAAAACTATTTTGATGAACTTTGCTCATCAATCACGTAATTCAGTACTTTTGACGGCATTTCGATTTTTCTAGCATCACACGGGTCATTTAGAATAAATCGGAACCGTCATGGCACACTTAAATGGAAAACTAAAAATTATATTATAAAGAATATTGACGTTTGAAATGCCCCTTATTTAGTATCGTTGAATTCAGAAAATTATGCAGAATTTAAAAATGCCATAATATATAAGGTGTTCCGGTTAAAAATCGAAAGTTAGTGTCATCTCCGGCGAAACCGGAAGGGAAAAAAAATCATTTGTATGTCAAAAAGTGCCGCTTATTATGTATATAGGATATCCTAAATTTCAATCAATTATCCTCAAAACTAAAGGAGAAAAGGGGGATGTACCATGATCCTGTTACACCTGGTATAGTAATGTTTCTTTACTTAAGTTTTTGTAATATATGTGTATGAAGTGTGAGGCTGTCCTAGGTGAGATGTTTTATCAAAAGAAGATCCCAGAATTATTTTCCTAACTGTATTAACTAAACATATTCAGTTTTTGCAGTTTTATGAGAATTTAATTATATTACTTCCTCACTACTCAAAGTGGATATGTATTCGTAACAAAAATGTTGAAAATCTTTATTGCATTTCTGGACGAATCTCGACGAATTATGACGATAGACAAAATTTCAGACAGAAAAAATTTTCTATCTGTGTGCCTGTGTTCGCGATAGCAGCTACAGTTTTTGAGATAAAACTTTCAAATTTGGTACACACATTCTAGAGGTCAAGGAAGGGATTGAGCTCGTTGATGAGCAAAATCGGTCTAAAAAAAATATTAGTGACATTCCACCTGTGACTTTTTTGAAACGTCAAAATGTGACTTTTTTGAAACGTCGAAAAATGTGACTTTTTGAAACGTCAAAATTTACTTTTATTATAAACTCCACCACACGTCGAGTTTTACTACGGTGAGGAAGTTCTGATCCCCAAGTCATTGGCGGCGGTTTTTTATGTAGGTACCTTTGTATTAGTTAATTTTATTCTTCAAATATGTCCGTAAGGAAAACCACAAACAAAAACCATTTGATGTATGTTGTAACAAAAACTGATATCGAGTTGATGCTTGTTCTTTCGAAGTGTGAGGCTGTCGCAGGTGAGATGTTTTATCAAAAGAGGCATTTCATATGTTGCAACAAAAATTGATATCAAGTTGATGCTTGTTGTCCAGTGTTCTTTCGAATATCATCGATAAACTGTTTTGATCAAATTACATATTTATAAATGAGAGAAATGGCATTGTTATTTGCGAAAGACCAAAATAGTTTTATATTAATTACCGACCTACGCAAATTATAAATACAATTTATCGATAGAAAACTGCGGCCAATGGATACGTAATATCGATTTAGAAATTATTTTATGTTTGTGGATTATATCCAACATGATGTTTATAGGTTTCGACTTATCAATATATACAATTCAAAATTAATGACACTATTTATAGCAAAAGAATGAACTAGATATGCTCAGTCTTTTAAAACTAGTTTTACCCAAGTATTTATTCTTAATGCTAAGAAGAAAACATTAACATGCCTAATTAAAGGCATTATTTTTACAAATATTTAGATTCCAAAGTAAACTCGTAAAAATGTAATGATCAACTAGTTTACCTATTAAATAGCCCTCTACTTGACCCATGTATTTGCTATAATATCAACAATTCTAACCAAACATTTAAAATTACATAGCTATATACTGTTTTATGTTGGGCTCTGTAGTTTAATAGCATTTTGCTCGAGGTATTATAATTACAATTAGTAAAGTAGAGCAAACATAAAGTGTTAACAACTGGTATAAAATTTAATGAAAATTAATTATCAATATAAGTTTCGTCAAAACAATATTTGAAATATAATAATAAAGTTGGGTTTATAACCAAGAATACTGTATTGCTTCAACACTGAAGTTATATTATTACTTTAACTGAATTTGTGACCAGAAATTTATTGTTTAGAAGGACTTATATGGCAGGGAATTTTTACACATTTTAACTACCACGGGCAGAAGTACTAACATTGTAACAATGGAACGTTTATGATTGATATGTTTCAAATAGCTATAAACTTTCTATGAATAAATTAAATGTAAACTTTTATTAAACTTGACAGAAATGATTATTGGGTACATAAAAAAGTCAATAAAATAAGTAGAGACATTATCACTAAAGAAATTTCTTGTGGATGGGTTATTTAGAACGACCAATCAATATGCCACGCTGACTTGTCAGGATGGAGTTGTAGAACAACTTGTTTTTTATATACTATTACAAACAGCATGTGAGAAACGTATTTGTGTTCAGTTCTGGCTCGCCAAGTTTATTTACTGTAGTCTAAAACTTATAAAATATGACAAATTCAGTATGGTTGTACCACTGTAACCAAAGATCTCTGAACTATCAAGACCTGTCAACCGAAATCAGAAGTAATAAACAAAAGTAAAGCACAGGCGAGTAGTAGTTTGCCTGATGATGAGTCGAGATATGTTCTAAAACGTTTGACATGAGCAATTTTTGTCTTTGTTGCATCTTGTTATTAAAATTGAAAGCCAATATTTCTACTGTAAGTGAATTATGCGAAACGGTAGATTTTTGATTTCCCATTTTATCAATTAATTTAATATGTTCCGTTGACATGTCTTCCTACGAGTTCACAAAATTGAGAAACATGAATTTACAAAAGGGCCTATATATGGAGTTATCATAAAGTAAGGGGTCTATTTTAAATTCTTATATAGTTTTAAGAAATTATGCTAGTAGCAGAAAGTAAACAGAATCTAGTTGCCTCAATAATTGGATTTTAGTGTATCTATGGAAAACAAAAGAATTGTCGTGACAACTATTGATACAAGTATCAAACGAGATAATCGTAATTTAGAGAATTGTTCTCAAAATAAAACTCGCGTAACGTAAATTGTAACACTTTCAATATGGATCTGCAAACAAGAATTGGTTTAGTGCAATATTATTATGAAGGCGGTAAAAATTAGACTAGTAGATTACGAAGATTTCGTACGAAAATGGGTTTGAGAGTAGGCAAAATGAAGGCGTATCGTAATTTGATTAGCAAATTTGAAAGAATAGGGTCTGTAAAAGACCTTCCGAGGTCAGGAAGACCTAGGATTAGTGATGTCCAAGTTGCAGAAGTTCTTCAGAATCAAAACGTAGCCAATACTAATCCGCTAGCAATCAGTAGTGTGAATGCGATATCAAAACGATTACAAATGCCATACATCACGGTTTGGAAAATTTTACGGAAAATCCTAAAAATGTATCCCTATAAACTGCAACTGCTGTTTGAATTAAAGAAGGCAAATTTTGCTCTCAGGTACGATTTTTTCATTACACGTATGGCTCAGATGGAAATTGAACCCGAATGGTTATCCCGTATTTTATGGACAAATGAGGCCCATTTCTCTCTTAATGGTGGAATTAATACTCAAAACTGTCGAATATGGTCAACAGAAAATACACATGAAATCGTTCAGCAAGGCCTTCATGACAAAAAAGTCACCGTTTGGTGCGGTTTCACAGCTAATTTCATCACTGGTCCATACATTTTCGAGGAAATACAGAATGGGGAGGCCGTATCTGTAACTGTTACTGGTGAACGATACCTGCAAATGTTAAGGGGATTATGCAATTCCATAGTTGAAAAACGAGCGCGAAGGAATTGAAAACATGATTTGTATGCAGGATCGAGCACCTTCGCACATTTACCGACCAGTTAAAGAATTGTTAACTGCGGTTTTTTAAGATCGTGTTATAAGCAGACATTTTGCAAATTCATGGCCACCAAGATCGCCTGATATTAACCCAGCGAATTACTGGCTGTGGGGTTATTTAAAAAAATTTGGTGTTTAGGACACAGCCAACAACGCTGGAGGAATTAAAGGACAGTATTAGAGAGCAAATTCGTGCAATTCAACCAGAAATGTTGAACAGTGCTGTATACAATTTGGAGGAACGGTTGGTAATTTTACAACAACAAAATGGAGGTCATATCGAGCATTTGCGGTAACTAGTGTTTGACATCAGAAATCCCATTATGTAAGCAACTAGATTCCATTTACTTTTTGTTATTAATTTGATTTGTTAAGAATATATAATTAGTTGAAATATATCCCTTACTTTATAATCACCCGTTATATCAAGAACCCTAGTCCGACCATACTTAATTTCAATAGGCCCCAACACACACACCTATATACTAAAAGTGTGCGAAGTTTGATTCTATATTTAATTAAAAAAACAATTAGAAAATACATAGATATGAATATAATGTACATATAAAGTTTTTATCGAAATATCCCTTCAAATACATAAAAAATTGTACAAAAAATTGTAATTATTTTTGCACAAGGCCATTATAATAAATGTATAGGATTAACTTTAGAAACACTTATAATGCGCAAAGCTTCTTAATTATTTTCTTAGTACGAAGGATGCCTAAAAACGTTTAGCCTTTAGTAGCGAAGTCCCTTTGCATTTAAAGGGTTGTAACTAAAGGACTAAATGTACAAAATCTTCCTGTTCGGTCTTAGGTCAAATTGTTTTTGCTTGTTCGCCGGAAGCGCCGGTATAAATTTAGGGATTGTGCTATCGTGTACTTCATAAAATGAAACTATAAGCAAAAACTAGACTACCCGAGATTGATTTTACTACCTAGGTCGGTAATTATCTTGCTCTCTACCCTGGCATCATCGATCGCACATCTTGTTTTTAATTTTTATTACAAGTTAAAATATATACTAGATGAGGTTTTACAAAAGTAACTTTATATAATAACAAACTTTACGTCCAAACAATCTGACATATTATCAGAAAAATGGCACTTTCTAGGATTCCTTATTGAAAGGGTGGGAGGTGCATTTTTAAAAAATGATAAATTATTTTTTAAAATATGCACCACATGTAGGGGGGTTACCATCTTAGGTCACATAGAATAGAGTACAAATCAAAAACGATACATTACACTGGATCCCATCGTCCTTGATAACGAATTTCCATTGTCCTGATATCTTGATGAAATCTTTCTCCTTGCTCGTCGCTTATCGCACCCAAATTTTCAGGAAAAATTTTTAAATGAGAATGCAGAAAGTGAATTTTTAACGACATACGGCAACCAAGCGTTTGGTACGAATCTAAAAGGTCGCTAAAAATCTCCTGACTACGCTTACAAATAAGTTCCAAGCTTTGAGTTCCTGTCTGTTGTGTGTTCCTTTAAAATATGCATCAAGCAATTTTCTAATTTGACGACCAATAAAAATGCCTTCTTTAAGTTTGGCGTCACTTAATTGGGGAAAAAGTTCTCTTAAGTATTTAAATTCTTCACCCTCTTTATTCATAGCCTTCACAAATACTTTTATTAGCCCAAGTTTAGTATGAAGAGGTGGCAAAAAACATTACTAGTTCCTGGTTCAAATTCTTTTCTTTCCGGTAAAATTTTTTTCACATAATGTTCTTTTACTGCACGACTGTCCCACAAAGAAAATAGCAATATTTTGTAAAGCCTACTTGAAGCCCTACTAAAATAGCTATTAATTTTAAATCCCCACATATTTGCCATTTGAATTTGTTGTAATTAATTTTATTTAAAATGGTGCTCATACTATCATAATCCTCTTTTATTTTTACTAAATGGGCAATTGGTGTAGATGGTTATAAATTTCAATTATGTTGTAATAAAGCTTTTAAACTATATTTGGAGAAATCTATGAATAAGTGTCATTCAGAAGGGGAATGCTCCACATTAAGTTCCTGTATTAAACCATCACTATCAATACACGCGCATAGTGAATTTCCCATATTATAAAAAGCGAAAAATGTTGCAATTCTTTTTCTAAAAATCTTAATCTTTGTTTCTTTAGCCAGTAAGTTCCACTCCTTAAGTCGGGAACCAAGAAGTTTTGCTTGTTGTTTTGACAGACCCAAGTCACGTATCAAATCATTCAATTCATTTTGAGTAATTTAATTAAGTGAGGGTCACTAAAACTTTCTGAAATATAAACGATCGGCACACTGGTCTGGGCTGTCTGAAGAGTCGTTATCCATTACCTCCTAAAACAATATTTTGTCAATCTAAGGGCGCAGTTGGCACTGTAAGTCTGATGAATTGTTATGAACTGGATATTTGATTTTTTGTTTTTCTTTTTTGGAATATCCCTCAGTTCCGAGCTCGGTAGCGCAGTGGGCCAGAGCGTTAATTGACAAACGTAGCTGGTTTACTGCTCCCGGGTTCAAATCCCGGTTTCGATTCTGGCAAAGTCGAAGGGTTTGGTTGTGTGTGTCTGCGTCTTTTTCAATTGTGTAACCCCTGTCCGAGCAGCTTCGGCTTTGGTTTGGGGTTGTCTAATTTATGTGGTGTGTTTTTATGTCCTTGTTACACAAAAATAGCAATCATCGAAATGATTGGCGGGTTCTTGCCATACCATTGGAAGGTCAAAACAAGACTGATCCTGAAAATATCCCACCTTATTTACTTGCTCTTCTAAAATTGTCTACCCATCATAAAATGTATTACCTGGCAATATAATATGGTCTATTGTGTTCACACAAAAAATGGTACGTATTAGGACTTGTTGGATATTTTTTCAGTTAAGAGGGACATGTGTCTGCGTGTGACGTGTGTGTATGCGTGGGTGCGCGCGCGTGCGTGTGTGTATGTACCCGCGATAACTCAAAAAATACTAATGGGAGACTTCCCAAATTTGGCCGTTAAGATTGTCAACAACATTTTAGGTGACACATTAAATTTGATGAATGTGGTACCATCATATGAAACACAATGAATAAAAAGAAAAAAAGATACAATTTCGGGAAAAAAATTAAAAATTTTTATTGCATTTCTGGACGAATCTCGACGAATCATAATGAAAAAAACCTAACTTTATCGAAAAAAGTCTATCTGCATGTCTGTAGTATCGCGATAGCAGCGACAATTTTTGAGATAAAGCTTTCAAATTTGGTACACATGTTCTAAAGACCAAAGACAATAATAAATTCGGTGATGAGCAAAATTGGCCAGCTGAAAGGATATCCACGGGACATTTCTGTATTTGACTACAAAAAAATATATTCTTGATGAAAGATTAATCAGGTCTACTATATCAAGCCAATGAAATATATTTACCAAGTACTTAAATAAAGCTGATGTAAACTAAAAAATTTTACACATATGACTTAATAAAATGGGGTTAGGATAAATTTAGCAGTTTGACATTTGAAATGGCTAATTCAGTTACAAAAATGTCAATGTCAATAAGAAGAAATTATTAAAATATATGACATGAATTATTATTGACAGTATCGAATGACGCTGATAATTAGTTATTTAAAAATGTTAATGAAAAATGTTAAGGTATGCTAGTAAAATTTAATTGAGGTAAGTGGAGAATTAAATAGAATGATTTCTTTATATCAGAATGATATATACTGTTATAAGAAAGTAATGTGCTGTCCACATCAAACATTTTATATTATAACAAAGTAGGTGTAAACTAACTCAAATTAAAATTTCACCAACTGAAAGAATAAAAATCAATAGACCAAAGAGGAAGAAACTACTATTTTTTAGCAAGATCTTTTTTCCAACTCATCGGAAAATTTGCATTTGCGAAGGGACATTCTTAATGAATATTACTCGTCAATTTACCTATGTACTGGTTCTGATCAAGCCTCATGCTGTTAACCAATGAAATGTTTGAATAATGAAATGAGTCTAAAAAACAAGTTATAATCTTGTAAGAACGTGATAATTAATTAGGTAGAGTTACTAAATATTAGAAAATTCTACACTAACACTAGAATTTAAATTATACACTTAGACCTGCTCATCTGTGAAGCACCGGATGTGAACTATAAAGTATATAATACAGGATAAACTTATGTAACTCACTAATTGTCTCACAGAAAGTGTGGCATCCTTCATTTTGTGAGACCAATTTTTGAGTAAATTTTGCAAAGTGACTCTATTAAATGAGTTAACTCATTGACCCCGACTTTCGCGGAAGAGTTGACTCAGTGAGCTGATTCAAAAAGAGTTGAACGATTTTAGAATCCCGTGCAAATCACAAGGAAGCACTCTGCGCTGTGACCAACTCAGCTGCTCGCAGCGTTAAAAGAGCAGACCAACTTCGATGTGCATACAAAATCCATTCCATTGCAAAACAAAAATTAGTAGTGATGGGCATAATCGAGAAGTCGATATTCGAATGTTTCAATAATCGAATGATCATTCGAATGATTATTCAAATGTTTCTAGGGCGAGAGCCGAGAACCTAGAACGATGCGTAATGGTGGGGTCTCGATTCTTTAGGATTCAAAAGATTTACTTCTTATTTTACTTTACACAATCGCCTGACTCACTCATTTAATGCATAATCCTTTTCATTTGTTGCCAATCATTTGTTATTTTATTATTACTAAAATGTTTTTTAGAATTTTCCTTTTTTTATTAATTTTATTCATATATTCATAGTATAGTCTATTTTTATTTTGCGAGTCTTAGTTATGTTTTTCATTTCTGCATCTTGACCTGTTCCTATCCTAATTCTATAAAATGAACCGTCGCTGAGTCGCTGTGCACATCTACAGCACACGCAACGGCGCAACATGCAACCAACGATAATTTATTATTTTGAATTTTAGTCCATAGCCGTATGCGTGGACCGAATGCGAGTATCCGAGCCACGCATTCCGAGTGCATTGCCTACTGCGTCAGCTGCACTCAAGAGTCGAGGTTGTGTTGTACGCGATTTGAGTGGTGAAATATCATTCAAATTTTTTTCTCAGTAATCAGAATGTTCCAAATATTTCAATAATCGAATGACCAATTATTTTTCAATCGAATCCCATCACTAAAAATTAGCAATCTAGCACCGAGTTTAGTCCGCCCACTGTCCAGTGGAATTGACTCGTTCAATCTCTACATGCCTATATATGATTAAGAAGTAAAACTGTGAAGCAAATTGCCAACGAGCAAGGTACATATATTTCAAGCGTGTCAAGAGTTGTGCAAATAACATCGGCTAGCTCAGTAGTGATTCACTTGATTGAGTATATTCTTCGAGTTCACACATTCGCGAGTTACTCACCTCTAGTAAGTTTATTATATGTTGACTTGAGTTTGTTGTTAATCGAAAAAGAGTACATTTGGGCTTAAAACAGAAAGGTCTTAGGTAAGAGTACTTCATATGTGGTCCACATGTAATACAACCCCTGCATCCCTAAAAGTACCTTGTGCAGGAGGGGCTACACATTTACAGACAACGGACACACACCCAATATCAAAGTATGATAGGATTAATCTCTGCTTTAAGAAAATTTCCAGCTCTTAGAAGTGGATTCGAACCCGGAATGCAGGGGTATGTATCCTTATACTTGACCACGAGAAAGCAATAGATATAGTCATTTTCTTAAAAACAACGATATACATTTAATGTTAAAAAAATCGTTATCTTTAATCAAGCATTATAAGGACTTCGCAAAATGGAAGATTACACAATTTCTTTAATGTAAAACCAATCTTACTACTTATTTACGTTATAATAAATTCTAAACTTGTTAATAAAATATTGGTTATATATTAGGATCTGCCCATTTTTCCGATTTAATTGCAATTTTTTTTCAAATACTCTAAACTATAAACATAGTTTATAAATTTGCGATATAAAAAACAGATGTAGAAAAATGTTATTAATTTGAAATTAATAAATTTCATTCCAATAAAGAAAAATAATGACTGGAACACCACCAGTGAATACATTTGGTATGTTTGGTCTTTCCAATTTAAAAAATCGATTACCCCTGTATTTGAATGAAAGACTGGTATTTCGAAGTTCCTTGCATGATTTTCAGTTGCGTCATGTGAACTATATTCTTCATATTTCTATCCATAAGACTGAGATTGATTAAATTATCATTTTCTTACATGGTTGCCTTTTATTTTAAATAAAAACTTTCAAGCGTAAAGGACTGTTTTTTAAGTCGATAAAAGTTTATACGTTCTACAATGTTATACATAGGTGTTAATTTATTTTAATATAATTATTAGTTAGGTTTTAATCTAGTTTTTTTAATGCATTTTTAATGTGTATTTTGTATTCTATGTAATTTCTTGTATTCTATTTGTCCCACTGGTTGGAATTAATACCTGCCTGTCAGACTCCCGCCAGTATAAATAAAGTTTATTATTATTATTATTATTATCTTAGTTATTTGTATTGTTTTATCCTTTTTAACAAAAAAATCAATTACTTCAAAAATCGCGTCTTACAATATTGTAAAACAGACTGGTACGCTCTTTCCTATTTTATTCGAACTCAATTTGTCTACCAATAAATCCCCTTTCATCGCACTAGAGTTTGCAAAAATGCACCGCAGGACATAGGCGTACGCATCATAGTAAGTGTAACAAAAGAAATTAACTAGTAATAAAAGCAATAAACTGTTACAATTTATAACAATGTACGTACAACTTACCCTCTTAACTAGCCTGGTTATCACAAACTGGAAAAGATCTGTAAAAACTTTGCAACATCATGTATGCTACTTACTATTAATGCATCTACTTCTGGAAATGCTTGTCGAATAGTTTCTGCCACAAGGTGTAAAGCATGCACTTTACAGGTAACATGTCCCAACCTTCAACCGTGTTCTTGAAGAGAACGAATTGTCGCGGCACCATCGGTCACAAAGATCAACACTTTACTTATTGACAGGTCAAATTTTTGTAACGTCTCCAGCACCACCCGCGTTATTGTTTGGCCAGTACACTCAGTTGGTCTTTTGCTAGCTAGTAACAGTTGAAATGTCGGTTTAAGAGGGTATAGTACACTTACCATAACATTTAAAATAGATTTTTCTTACAATCTGTTGTCTCGTCAACACATAACCACAGCCGTGTAGTTTTTAGTACACTTTGGATCTTATTTACAATGTCTTACAGTTGGTACACAGTTACGCAGCATTGTGCGACTTGGTAACGTCACCTTGGGATTGTATTTATTTCAGAACTCCTGAAATGGTTGTTTATCTAGTATGTGCAGCGGAAAATCACAGGCAATCAGCACTAAGAGTAAATCGAACATAAAGTGTGTTGTCGAAGGTACGTCATTTTCTTTTAGTTTTATGTTGCACAGAATTTATGTAACGTTTACAATCACGTTTGTCCCAGCACATCAGGTCCGTCTTACACTGCTTACAAATTATTATAGCGCCATTGTAGAATAAATCCGAGAATTCGCACCTTACAATGCGTGTAGACACACCTTCTCTACTCCGAACCCCACCGCGGCCGTAAAATCAATTTTTATTTTCAAAATAAAAAAGAATTATTTTGAGCAGGTTTTTTGGAATTTTTCCTGTGTACATATAATCACCCACATGTTCTCTGTAAACTGACTTTTTTAATTATTACATTTTTTTTATGTTTTATGAATGTATTGTTTGTTTCTGTGCAGGAAAATGCATCCATGCAGAATGACAAAATATGAAAAATGACTTGAGCTGCCACAACACCGGCAACCAGGAGGGCCCAGCCATACCTGGATGGGATGTCGTCCTTACTGGATACCATTTTTTTGTCAACTTTGTCCCTCATGTTATATTGTTTGTTTGTTTTTATATATTTGTTTATATAGTTGTTTTTATATATTTATATATGAATTGGGAATTCACTGATAAATTTATTCACTTTGTCAGCTTATGGCCGTTTTTTACCCTTGGGCAGATCTGACATGCTTATTAAATTAATATCAAGAATAAAATACGACAAATAAGTTTATCAACAATACAATAGAGAGGAATAATTACGTTGTACACATCATGTGACATAAAAGTAGACTAAAATCAAATGTTAATCTTTGCTAAAATAGTAAACAAGTCTCGTTTACGTATTTCGGTATTTCTCTACGTGGCACCGCCCATGACTTGCGGACCAATTTGCCAACTCTATTATTCGCTAATAAGATATGCATATTTCATACACCTGGAGTGGGTTGGAACCTTTGATGTGAAGATAACCCTGACGTAGTTTTCCATCAAAACACTATAAACTCCACTCGACGCGCGTTTCGCAAACCAAGTTGGCATCATCTGGAGATGATTAAAACTGAGCACAGCTTTAAAAGTTTTAATCATCTCCAGATGATGCCAACTTGGTCGGCGAAACGCGTGTCGAGTGCAGTGCATAGTGTTTTGGTGTTTTCGTGGAAAACTACGTTAGTGATATTTCATACAATTAAAGAAAAAACTTGGGCACGTTTGTATAACATAAATTCAGCTTACGCTGCTATAATTAAATTTTATCTTTTCATGTTCTCACACGAAAGCGATGACGTGTATTTACTTAAAAAATAATATTACTTTATCAGTTATACGAGTTCCTGAGACATTGTAAAAATGTGTTGATGGCCATTTTCAATAAATGTTTACATAAATTATGGTCAGGTTAATATGTAATGTTTATGTAGATGACATAATTGTATGTGTTCCAACAAAGTGGTAATTTGAATAGGTAACTTCTGAGAAGTCCGAAAAATTCATTAGTCGAGCATTTCAAACAGGAAAACGTTTCAATTCATCAATAAACTTTTAACAAATTACTGCTAATGAATGCTAAATGGTTAATATTAACATTTTACACGTGATGGCAAGTATGTCAAAAATTAAATGTGTGAACAATACCATAGAACAGATAGTCCAATCATGATATTGTCAAAATATGCAAGGAGGTGTTCTCGGTATGTCCTATATGACTAATGGGAAAGTAAATAAAACTACTTTGTATAAAAATGTTCTCAACTTTTACTCACTTATACCACGTACTGTGGCTTGGATACAATTTCTTGCTACATAATGAATATTTATTTCATGCATTAATAATTAATTAACATGAATATTGAAATCAATGCCATTTTATGTAAATAAGTTTTTATTAAATGCAGTTCTTGTCCTTACTCATCTTCAGAAAACCTTAATATTTCATTATTTCAGGATTCGTCGAGATATACATATGCATGTAATTGTAAACTTGTATTTCAAACTTATTTGCAACCTAAAAAACGTCGGTACCTTTGACGGATGTAATAAGATCAAAGTCACCGACATTTCTTATGTTGCAAATAATATTGAACTGAACTTTATATGGGACAGTCCTGTATACCCGCACATAGTCCTTGCACCTTTCTTACTCGATATGGTTGTACTGGTTGCATATATTACAAGTATATAAATAAACACACCACATTATAAGGTACCAGTTTCACAAGAATCAAAATTACTTTATTTAAAATACGATTATGATATACGAATGTAAAAACATGTCTCAGACTATTGCTGAACAATCCAATAATAATAATGATCCCTCGTATGGTATGACTTTACATTATTTTCCGCTCTCATAACTTAATGGGTGTTATAATTCAGAGTCCCCTTTCTCTCCACACTACAAGTATCATATTTCTTTCTTTAAAATAAACACTGATTGCATTAAGTGCCAATAAATTCACTTCGTTGAGACGTAGTCTAATATTCGGCCATCCTAGTTACGAGTCTGCCCCTCAGACTCTTCATCACTATCTGAAATGATAAGACTTTATTAGCAATTTTAAACCTACTGTCTGCCCAGTGAGAACATGTGGTTGTCTAAACATTTATACAACGTTAATTAACGTTACATAAACGTTTAAACAACAATGGGTGTGTTCTGCTTTAGAACCCTCTACTACATATTTTGTGTTTAGGCCTTGTATTTTTAAAAACCCATCCTAACAGACACAATCTTAGCAAGCGTTTAACCTAAACCTCTCACCATGTTTTATGATTGAGCTTTGTGTTTAACTACACCCCTATCAACCGTCATACACTCCCATTTTGCTACAGTAATTGAGTCTTGTGATTAAATGTAAATACACCCATCTCAACAGTTACGGACTCTATTTGCAATTGAGCCTAGTGCTTTACATACACCCATCTCAACAGTCACAAACTTTATTCGTGATTGAGCCTTGTGCATTATATGCACTCATTTCAACAGTCACAAACCTTTTTTGTGATTGAGCCTTTTGCTTTATATCCACCCATCTCAACAGTCTCAAGCCTTATTTGTGATTGGGCCTTGTGCTTTATATACACCCATCTCAACAATCACAACCTTTTTTGCCTTACATTAGCTATGAGAAAATTTGACTTTGTAATCAAATTTATCCACCTCCAAGATTTCATCTTATCGACGGGTACCACCATCCTTAATTTCTTAAAGTTCTCTCTCATATCTTGTACTTCGTATCGGTCGTTATTCAAACTAGAGTTACTTTGAATGGCCCCTTAAATTTGGGTAACAGCTTTTTGCTAGACCCTGTGTTAGGGCTGTATGTCTTCAATTACAACGGCTCCTACTTGGTACTTCTTTTGCCACGACCCTTGTCCTGTCAAATATATCTTTTTGTTTAACTTGATCCTTGGATAATCGTTCCTCAATTTTCAGCCTTAGCTAAGCTAAATCAATTCTTATCAAATCATATTCTATATTTTGTGAAACTTGCCTTCTGTCAAATCCTTCGCTTTGTATCTCCCTAATGCTTCAATAGGGGATGTTCCTATTGCCTTGTTATACATTGAATTGCTTGCCAATTGTATTTTTTTTACAAACGTGTCCCATTTGTTTCCAGGACTACCGACGGCTGAGGTACTTACAGCCTGTTTCTCGTTCAATGCTCATTTTTGTATTCTTAATTTCCTTTTAAGTCTTTTTACCTGACGGCGACGACTACTAGTACGACTCGATTCGCTGGACGAGAATGAGGATAAGGACGAGGACTCTCGACGACGACGAGGACTCTCGACGACGTCGACGACGACGGCACGCGCACCCGCACACACACGCACGCACGCACGCACGCACACACGCACGCACACACGCGCGCGCGCGCGACACACATGCACGCGACACACGACACGCGCGACACGTGCGGCACACAGGTAATCCCACTTCTGACTTTATAAGGAGCAGAAAATCACCAGTTTCACAAGAAGAATTATAATTACTTTATTTAAAATACGATTATGATATACGAATGTAAAAACGTCTCAGACTATTGCTGAACAGTCCAATAATGATCCCTGGTATGACTAAATTCACTTCATTGAGACGTAGACTAACAACATGAATTTTTATGTGGTGTGTTTTTATTAATACTTATATTTGTTTTATAAGTGCCGGCTCTGAAAAATGATATAAATTTCCAGCCCCTGGTTGGTATCATTTAAATACACGTGAAAGATTCCTAGCGACAATCTGCAATGTTACGTCGAGTAGTCATGCCGAGATGAGTGGTGAGTAAAGAGAGAATGAATTACTGCAAATTATTTTACTATATTGCTAGGTAGTGTGATGAACATTTGTATTTTAAATTTATTTGAATTTTTTAATTAAATTGTGTTTTAATTAAATTTACTGCATCTTTTATTGCTTCCGCAAGAATTTGTAATACCTTAGACTTCCTTGGGTATTTTTTAATAGAATTAAAATCGTAATAACTAAGGAAATATTAAGTAACTTTTTAAAAATTATGTATTTTTTGTCAATTGAAGAAATATTTTTTTAGGTATTGTGCAAACATCTTACTAAAATACTTTTTATATTTTTAAGAGAAAGCCTATATTATTCTTAAAGAAAAAATCTATCATCAACTTATGTTAGTTATTTCCTCGAGTTATAGAGGAAGCAGCTAAAGTTAAAGTAAAATGAGATTTTGTGAGCTTAGGATTAAGCGGCCAAAAAGACAAAAGATATGATCCTAAGTACTTCATAAAGACATTAAAGGCATGGAGATCGATCTATAATGGTCTTTCTAGTTACGGGATGGCTTCATTATTTTGAGAAAAACATAAGGGGAGATAATGCCGGAATGCAAGCATATACGGTAAATATACGCCTTCTGCTTTGAAAAGTTAAGCAAATACTAGAAACAGAAAATGGAATATGCCTTACGTTTGTCGATCCACTTAGCCTAATTATTTTCACATATATTATGTAGGTGTAAATACCAAAATTAGGCATTATGTACTAGTTAAATAAATAAGAGCAGATGTTATCATCAAGACACAACGAATAGCTACACAAACAATCGATAACAAAAAAACGAACGAACGTCTGCTGTTATTAACGGCATTTCATTTTGTTAACACAAATGTTCAGTATAATTATCTATTGATGTGTCAATATTCTTTCTCCGAGTTCTCAGAAAGTATAAATGATCAATAACAAAGGTAAAATCTTTTTCATATTTCTTTTTGCATGAAACAAGCGAAAAGTTTAACTTCGATTACAAAAAAAAACAAGAAAACAATGGAATATCAGTGCTAATGACAATGTCCATCAAATAATTTGAATTAAATGTTCTGTTCGGAGCAAGTTGGCCGCTATATTGTAATTGCTCGCACAGAGGTAGGCATTTATTTTTGGAATAATTAATAAGTAATAAATAATAGTAACCAATGGGAAAATACTGTTTTTGACATTGTTTCAATATTGAAAGGCAAACAAATCAAGAAACATCGAAATAAATTTGATAGAAGCAAAAGTTTAAGGATGCACCCCCCGCTCAGTCTAAAACCCAAACTAATACAAACGTGCGTCATACGGGCAAGACAGCAACCGATTAAGATTTACTGTACAGGACCGTATCGTACTATTCCCGATTTACTCCAGCAAAGAAACAGACTAAAATTTATTACATTATAATTTCACGGATATTAAATGTTTGCTATAAATGTAAATAACCGCCTTGTAGAGTAAAATATTTAGTTCTTGCCTTGTCATCGACCTGCAGCCCCCACTGTCAGCATCTAATGGTGCGTAGTTGAACCAGTTATATAAAAATTGTGCATAATGACAAAATTACTTCAAATGTACTTAGAATTTTTCGTGGAAAGTTCACATGGAGAGTTCTCTTTTTGGTAAATTTTTTAGTGAAAAATACATAGTTACTGGTCTTGCCCGATCTTTTATAATATATAACTTTTGGTGACAAAACAATACCTGATAAGTGATAACAAATAAAAATGATTAATCCAGTCTTCTTTGAAAGTAATCTGACATCGGTCAGTTGATTTTTATGAATTTTGTTTGTAAAAAAAGTTTTTTACTGGGCTCGCCCAGCAAAGAATCACTTTCTGGTCTTGTTATGTAAATAACTATTTTGGTAATAGTTTTCTTAACCTACTTTTACAATATTCATGAGTCATTTTTATGGTGTGGTTCGGCTATTCAAGAGGTTCAATTTAGAAAAATATTCCTCCTCAGAATATATAACAGTACACGCAGGTAGGTTTTAGAATAAGATACTATGAGCAATTTCAATTCTGTCGTTGGTTTTAAGAAAAATAAATAAATAAAAAATGGAATGGGTGTCAGATCTGAAAACTATACCTTAACCTTCGACGGGTAAGGTACGGTCTCCCAGACCGAGCCAATACATTTTGTACAGTAGTTCATAAATTATCCGTCACAGCGAATCGAGCGCTCATGTATTCCCACAGAACACTACCCTACACTAGTACTGTTGCAGAGGTTGAATGGTGTGCACTACTTTGTGAAATAATAATTAGAACGATCTTACAGACCGAGCTTACCTTTGGTGATATTTTATTTTTTTCGCTAGTTTTTAATAAAAGGTAAAATTTTTGTATATTTAATTGAAAATTTTTGAAATTTTACAATAAATTATAGATGGCGAGTTGAGAAGAAGAGCAAGAACGGTTACAACGTCTTATGGATGAGTCAACAGATTTTGAATGCGAACCAGACGTTGAAGATGATAATGTGAGTTTCACTGAAGACAATGTTGAAACTATTGAAGAAAATACAGACAGTGAACAAGAATTTTCTAATAATGAACTGGATGAAATAGCTCAAGAAGCTGAAATTCAACAACGGACCCACCACGTAGCAATATTTGAAGGAAAAGACGGCACAAAATGGTATAAACATAGCATCAAACAAGATCATGTTAAAACACGTTCCATCAATATTGTGTCTCATTTGCCTGGTCCTAAAGAAAAAATAAGGCATGCACGAAAATGTTTGGAAATATAGCAATATTTTTTTACGGATGTCATGTTTGAAAAGATCGTAAATTACACTAATGTATTTATTCGAGGCAAATCTTATGATACAAAACAATATTCCACGTACAGGACTACAGACATCATTGAAGTAAAAGCACTCTTTGGTTTATTGTATATATCTCCTGCACAAAAAAGTAGTAGACAAAACTCTGAGGATCTCTTCGTAGAGATGGTATGTCTATAGAAATATTCCGATTAACAATGTCGCATAAAAGATTTAAGTTTCTAATGGCTCATTTACGTTTTGATGATAAACACACTAGAATCCAAAGACAGACCGAAGATAAATTGGCAGCGTGTGAGAGATATTTGAAATGTTTGTTGAAAATTTACCAAAACACTCTCATCCTTCAGCGTATACAACTATAGACGAAATTTTAGCCGCACTTCGTGGAAACTGTAAGTTCAGAATCTATATGCCAAGCAAACCTAATAAATATGGCATTAAAATATGCGTGATTGTTGATGCAAAATTTTTTTATACCATAAAATTGGAGGTGTACATAGGTAAACAGACAACAGGACCTTTTGCTGTTGATAATTCAACATTATCTCGAGTTTGCCGATTGTGTGAGCCACTACGTGGTTCTCATAGAAATGTCACTATGGATAATTTTTTTACCAGTGTTCAAGCTCTAAATAAGCTGCGAAATGAGTACCAACTAACAGTAATTGGTACACTGCGAAAAAACAAACCGCAGATCCCAACAGAACTTTGCGTACGAAGGCCGGAGAAAACATCAATGTTTGCGTTTCAAGCAACATGCACAATGTTGTCATGCATACCAAAAACAAATAGAAATGTTTTTCTTTTATCCTCAATGCATTTCAACGATAACATAGATGCAGAAACTGGAAAACCAGAAATAATTACCGATTATAATAAAACAAAAGGAGGCGTTGATACACTGGATAAAATGTGTGAAGCTTATAGTTGTGCTCGTGGCACTAGCAGATGGCCGATGGTTATTTTCTATGAGCTGCTAAATATTGCAGGTGTTAACTCATACATAATTCATAAAATAACTAACAATACAAAACTCGTTCGGCGCAAATTTTTGGAAAAGTTAGGCCACGAGCTACTAGAAGAACATATTACGCGGCGCTCAGAAAATCAACATTTACCGCGACAGATACGCATAAGGATCAATGACATTTTGGGCAAAAACGACTTAGAAAGAAACCCAAATCCAACTGAAACTCACGGAAGATGTGGTTACTGTAGCTCTAAGAAAAACAGAAAAACGAGGTACAGATGTCACTCTTGCAAATGTTTCCTTTGCCTTGAACATCTGAAAGGGGTGTGCGATGAGTGTGCGTCCATTGGTTAAAATGGACGCTTCCAGATAGGTACCACATAATCAATATTTTCTTTTCTTTTTTACTAGAATATGTTCTCTCTGTTTGATATATGAAAAGCTAATTTTTGTTTGCAGTTTATATAATATAATAATTAATAAAATGACGTTACCAAAAAAATTGACTTTTATTTTCAAATGTCAACATTTTGCACACAATAGTTATTTACGTAACCCGTTATGAAAAGACTAATTTTATTTGCGAATGTAATATTTGCCAAAACGAGCGAGCGAAGCGAGCGAGTTTTGCAAATTACATGAGTCAAGTAAAATTACTTTTCATAACGTGTTAAGTACAAAATTGTATCTAATCCCGCTTTAAAATAGGAAAATGATAATAATCAGTTACGTAAAAATTCATTACATCACTCAGTTATGTAATGGAACTGAGTTATGAAAAATGTGACGTTTCGTAACGTCAAAAATGCATTTAACACTTGACATTTCATAACGGGGTTAGATAAAATACATTTAATAACGTAAATTTTATCCCCAGAGCTTAACATTTATACAAAAATTACACAGATATTAGAATTTTAGTGATAAACGATTTCGTAAATTTTTGGCGTAATTTTACAAATTGCGGTCTGGCGCACCGACCTTACCCAAATAACGAAATTCCGCACCTTACCCGTGGAAGGTTAATCAGGGTTCCCATAAACTGGAAATCCTGGAAAAGTTAGGGAATTTTGATTGGTCCAAAAAGTCTGGAAAGGCAGGGAATGCGAATAGATCTCAATAAGAGTCATGGAATTGGTATGATTTTCTGCCAGACATGTAATATGTGTCTAATATTTTAAATTGCCTTCTGTTTGTAAAGTAAATTTTATTACATCGAAAAATTTTCTAAAAAATAAGATAAGTTACATCGATAACAAAAAAAAAATTGTATTGTTATGGCCAAAATCTTCAAATTTTTTGATTTTACCCCTTCGGTCAATAAAACAGACGATATACTAGTATCAAAATATTCATATCAGTATTAATAATAATGATCTACTTATAGTATAAAGCAATGCAGACTTCTTTAAACAGAATTTGTATCCTTGTGATGACGATCCGTTCTACTAGTATTACCTAAATACATTTTGATTTTTAAGAAGTCATTGGGGGTGAAAACGGACTGCAAAAATTTGCTACGGTACTTTTTAATACTACTTTATTTAAATAGTTCTTTTCCGGCACTTCATATAGGGCGTTCTCGTAGTTACCCGAGACATATTTCATTTGATTCATTTGATTTTTTTTTTTAAGCTTCAGTGAAATATCTCAGAGTGCAATTTTTTCAGAAAAGGAAGGTCTCTGCAAAAAAGCCAAAAGTCTGTATGATGTGTATCAACAAAAAATTATGTAAAGAAGCATCCAATCTGGTTCACCAAAGAAATTATAAACGAAATCAAACAGAAAAACAAAATTTTCAATAAATTGAAAGTCACTAACTCAGAATTATTCAAACAAGAATTCAGTGCATTAAGAAAATCCATTAAAACCAAAATAAATATGGCATATAACCAATACATAAATAAAACAGAAAACTCTATTAAATCTGATCGCAAATTCTTCTGGTCCTTTATACATAAGAAAGGCACTTCCAGCATTCCTGGAGTTATGTACTATAATAATATTGAGTATAACACCAGCAATTGTCAATGCATTTGCCAGTTTTTTCAAAGTACGTATACATCATCTGTCCCCGGCAATCTAAACAACAATACTTTGGCAACGCCTCTTAATTTTCCTCAAATATCTGTGAAGTCGATAAGTGAATCTGAAGTCATAGAAGCTCTAAAACAGCTTAAACCGAAACTTACCTGTGGCTACGATAATGTCCCCAGTTTTATCTTCTCATTAAAGACGGTGCTCACGTTTTCGCCAAGCCGTTGCAAATAATTTTTAATCCCTCCTTAAACCTAACCTCATTCCCAACTGCCTGAAAAATATCTAAGATTTGCCCAATTCTCAAATCTGGTACTATCAACAATATTTTGAATTATCGGCCAATCACTGTCTAACTTTCCAAAGGCCTTCGAAATGTGTATCTATAACAGAATATTCCCTGAAGTTAAAAATATTATTCACACCGAACAACACGGATTACTAAACGATCAACAACCACAAATCTAATTTGTTTTAATCAAACTGCCAGTGATGCTATAGATCATTTCGAAGGATTTCGATAAATTAGACCACACCATTCGCATTCTATTAAATAAACTAAATGATTTTGGCTTTGACACTAACCTATTAATGTTTTTTCAACCCTATTTACACAATCTGTCGCAGTATGTTGAGTATAGGGGTCATTGTTCACACAATTTCACAGCCACTAGCGGTGCCCCTCAAGGGAGCAATCTCGCACCTCTGCTGTTTTCTATCTGTATTAATGATATTTGTGTTCATATTAACAGCAATGTTCTCTTGTATGCCAATGACTTGAAACTGTTAGAGTTATTGAGACCTTAAATGACTGCGAAATCCTCCAAACAGTTCTGGATACCTTAAGTTCATGGTGTTTATCAAATAAATTACCTTTAAATATTCAAAAATGTAAAGATATCACCTTCACTTTGAAGAACAACCCTATTCAGTATAATTATGCAATAAATAATACTCCATTACATCGTGAAAACCAAACTAGAAATCTTGGAATTGAGTTTGATCAAAAGCTCAGCTTTTCATCTCATATTAATAGTATTACGTCATCCGCGAAAAGAATGCTTGGACTCATTTTTAGAAATTGTAAAGATTTTAAAAACAAAGACTGCTACATAAATCTATATGTCGCTTATGTTCGCACAAAACTTGAATATGGCTCATTAATATGGTCACCTTACTACACCACTCATATTCAACAACTTGAATCTATACAGCGTGTCTTTATGAAGTACATGGCATATAAACAGGATGGAGTTTACCCAGAATAAGGTATTGACACCAACATTTTGTTAATGCGATTTTCGCTCTTATCGCTCGAAAGTCGCAGAACTTATTATTCATGCCTATTTTTGTACAAGCTTGCGAATCACTTAATAGATTGTCCTGAACTTGTTAGCTCAACTAAATTTCCACACACCTCGTATTAACAGCAGGAATGAACAATGTTTTTGTTTTCGTACTTCTAGAACAAATGTGATGGCAAAATGGCCTATATATTCTATAAGTAACAAATTTAACCAGTACTGTAGTTCAACTGATATTTACTCCCTTTCAATCGAAATGTTCAAGAACACCATTAAAAACCAACTTGCACCAGTATAACAGCCTCTGTAACCTCTCCCTCCTTTTTTTCTCTTTATTTTTATCACTCCATCATAATTTATGTCCCTAAATAAACTGTATATTTTGTGTGTTAACTTTGTAATAATAATAATATTTAGGTTTTTTTTTGTAATAATTGTTACGTATTAGAAATACTAATTGTGCAACCTATTTAATTATGATACTGTTTTATATACTATGTAATTATTTCCATGTTTTTTCTTCTTTTTTTTATAGTTTACGCTACTGTTATATTTACACCTATCGTATTTGTGCTGTAAGTGGGTACATCACCTGTTTGGACAATAAAGAATTTATTTATTTATAATTCACCGAAATTACTTTGATTTATTGTTAAAACGAGCAATGTTTAAATAAATAATATCATTATAACATAGATAACGATCTAAATTTTAGATGAAATTGAAAAATATGTCTTTATTATTATTATTATTATCAAGTACTTATCAATTTTAATTGATTTTTACTGTTACAATTGAAACTAGAAATTATTCATTTAATCGCACGTGTTTTTTTTCCAAGTGAAAGAAAAAAATGTATGTACTATTTTAATATTTCTGATATACTTGATAATAATATTTTGATATACATATTTGTATATCAGAAATATTAAAATAGTACAAATATTTTCTTTCACTTTGAAAACAAAAAACACGTGCGATTAAACGAATAATTTCTAGTTTTAATTATAACAGTAAAAAATCAATTAAAATTTTGTTTAGATGTCCACCGTGCCCCGCCAAGCAGGTACTAGCGCAGACCACTTGATATTGATTTATGGCTTTAGTGACTTTCCATTTAACGAAAAATGTGCACTTTTTCAAAATATTTCATTGGTACTCTTATCTCTTATCTCAATTAGTCAAAGAAAGAAAAGCAGAAAAATTTGTCATAGGGTTAATTTCCCGAAAGCGCCTTGTATAAATTATGGAATAAATGGCTATTATTATACAGCCCTGTATCAAATTTGTACGAAATTAATTAAGAAGTTTTGAAATTAACAAAATACGACATTTGTTTTCTTCTTTCTACCTCCAAAAACACCTAAAAAATTTAAAATTTCAAGAGAAAAATATTTTAAAAAACATCGTTTGTTCTCTGCATGTGGTTAAAATTCAATTTTCTTTTATTATTACCTTGTATAAATAAATAGAATTTGTTGTTTGTAAATATTTGTTACACTTTCCCCAGTGTCATGGAATTTGATTAACTATTTTTCGTGAGAACCCTGTTGATGCGTTTTTCTAGTTTTTTCATAGTTAAAAATTAAAGACAACAATAGTCAACAATTTGCATAACAGAAAAAAATCGCAGGGTTGCTAAGATAGTAAAACATTTAGTCCATTTTATAAGCAAAACACATTTTCCAAGATCTCTAATAAAAACAAATTTTACAATATTGAACATAGCTTTAACCAAAAAAATTTCCAAGATACAACGTACATCTATTTGAAAAAAAATTACCAGAGAGGGAGCAGAAATGCATTCGGTATGAGCAAGTTTTCTATTGGGATTCAAATAATGACATGAGCACATAAATGAGAGAAATTTAAAAATTGATTTATACGAGACATTTTGGTCTTGGTCGAATTTGAGAATGAGTATTCTAAAATGATTTTACCACTGATTAAAGGAATCAACCAACGATTTTACGTCATTTCACCTTCAATGTGGTATTAGTAGCTGAAACTGCATTAACTGTAATAATACGAATTCCTCGAAAATTTTCATAGGAAATTTAAACTTAAATTTAAATCAGAAATTTTATATTAACGCGAAAAAAATCAATTTATTTTACATTACAAATTTTTATTCCAAACAAGGAGAAATACAAAAAGATCCAGTAACATCAAAAAAGATGTCCCTTTCTTAGTATTTATATACCTACTTATAATATGTATTTATCAATTTAATAGAATTTTGCCCTTCAAAATTCAAAATAATGCTTTAATTATAATTACTGTGCAATCTTCAGTGTGTCCCATTTTTGGTCCATTGGATCATCTACTGAGTCAGAATTGTATTTAAATTATTTGTAGTTTTTTTTTTTGAAACATCCATAAACACAAAAAAAGTGTGACCATTTCTATTTTAACTGTTAAATAAAGTTATTTAGCAGTATTTAATATACTTTCCATTCCACCTAACACGATTTCTAAAATTGACTGTTTTAATACCTATATTGAAATCTGATTTTAATTTTACAAATATACATGCTGAATAATGGAAATAAAATAACAAACACTCTAAAATGCATTATTAGAGATTCAATCAAAATAAATACCGGTTCTCGTTAATATTAGAAAAGATTATATGGTACAATTCACAGCACTTTTTAAGGCAGAAAGAATAATAATTAAATATAGGTAAATGAAATCTTTACCATGTGAAAATTACTAATTTATTTTGACAAATCAAGTCTTTACTCCGTTAATTCATTTCAACCATCGATGAATTGTATATTTTTTTCGTAGCTTGTTTGTCTGTGTCTAGATGGAATAAAATCTTTATTTTTTTTTTATTTATTTGGAGAGTTGGAAACCCATAGATAGGGTATTAATAGGACAAAAACGTATTGTTAGATTAATTTTTAATATACCACCGATGGATAGTTGTAAAGATATTTTCAAAATTGAACATTCTAACTGTTCCCTCAATATTCTTATGGAAATGTGCTCTGTATGTTTTTAAACAAAAATCATACTTTAAATGTGTGGGTGAATATCATACCTATGTATAGCACCAGACATGGAAACAATTTGAATATTGCATCATATAAAACTTTCTTTAAAAAGTCACCGGTATATAATTTTACCGTAATTTTTAATAAGCTACCATTGCATTTAAAAGAAATAAATAGTTACGTCAAATTTAAAAAAACAAACAAACCTTTTTTTATTGAAATAGCTTTTTATTCAACTCAAGAATATTTAGATGCCAAATTAGAATTTATTTTGAAGGCAATGTTCATCTTTTTGTATTATGTGACAATTACGTTTTGTACTGTATGTAAAAATGTATATACATATATATATATATATATATATATATATATATATATATTTATATGAATGTAAATATTTAGGTATTTATTTGTATGTGTCGTGTATTTATATTTTATTATTTATTTTAAATTTATGTGGATTTTTTTTTAAATATCGTGTCAAACTATGAGTAATCTGCATGCAGAAGCTTTTTAAGATAATGACTACGAATATTTCATATGCTTGTTTGTTATGTATATTAGTATTATTTTATATTTTTTTTATTTATCTATAAACATTCTCTGGCCATATATACTTAATTGTATCTTGAACGGTAAATAAAGATTATTATTATTATTATTTCGGTTTCCCGACGCTGGACAGTCCCCCCCCATGGCCTCCGACGCCTCACGGGAGTCGCGCCAGCACATTAACCACAGCCACTCCCCACATCCCGCAGAGTTAGTGACTGTAGATTCCGGAATTGTGTGCCCTAAGCAGACGGAGAGAACCCAGAATGACCTCCTTCTGCATTTGGCCTGCTAGCCACTCAGCTGATTTTTGGCAGGCCAGTATGGTCTTCAGTTCCGAGAGCAGCGTAGGGGTTTTATCCCTCCGAGTACACCGATTATTAGGACAACCATTTTTACCGAGTAGCCCTGGGTACAGCACTTGGAGTTCGTACCGGAGATCGCGATATTTGGTCCGTTTCTCCTCCTCTTTCAAGGTGATGTCTTTCTCCGCAGGTACCGAGATCTCGATAACATACATCACCTTGAGTTGATGGTTGAGGAGGACTATGTCAGGCTTGTTTGCTTGGATTAGCCTGACCGTCGGGAACGAGCAGTTCCAGCATTTCCAGCAATCTGGCATTTCCTCGTTCTCGACAACGGACTCAATATCTCCGGGGACGTAAGGCAGAACTGGTGTCTGGTCTACCCCGTACGAGTACCTTCGACGGTAGTATAGCACTCGTAATGCCGCGTTATGTCGGTGGATGTAGGCCGAAATCGCGTATACAGGGCATGCAGATACTATGTGCATGAACGATTCTGGCGCCTGACGGCAGGTCGTGCAGTTGATATCAGGAACGCCACACGCGGCTACGGTAGACCAATATGTTGATAACACCATCTTGGCAGGCCATAATGAATCCATCGGTCTCCGACTTAAGCCCGGCTAACCTTAGAAAGGCGATTGTCAGCCTGGTCGATAAACCCAATGTTTCTATGTTCTTATAGAAGACACCATGCTGGGGTTTATCGACGTGCTGCCGAAACAGATTTTCCTATTCGGCAGCTCTAATTCGGGCTTTCAGACGATTTGGCTGAAGTTCAGTGACTGACTCTACATCAGCACCTCGCCGGCCTCCTCGCCTGACGTCAAATGCTAGACCGAGTTCATCTGCTACTCTTTTTGCTGCCTTGAACAATCCTGCTCCCACTCCTACAGTTTCGTGATGTTTTACAAACCGCAAGAGGGGATCTGAGCTCCTGAGTATGTTACATGTCATACTCAGTACTACTCTGCCATGCGTACACTCCAGGCTCAAGAGTCCTCGGCCCCCGTTGACGTGGGAGGTACACACGAGGAACGGACGATCTATGATGAATACTTCTGTGAATATTCATCATCTTGCGGGTATCTCTGTCTAATTGGCGCAGCTCATCTACCGTCCACTTTACTACTCCGAAGGAGTAGAGCAGAACAGGAACGGCAAGCATATTAGTTGCAGACACCTTGTTCTTCCCCGAAAGTTCGGAAGACCAAATCTTTCGGAGACTGTGTCTGTACTTGCCACGGAGATAATCCTTAATTTGTGTTACATCCTGGATGTGCCTTTGTTATTATTATTATTATTAAATGAAGAATGGTATTTTGGCGAAGGCAAACGAACTAGGAAGAATGTAAATAAATAGAAGTCAAACGTATAACTTTTAAAAATTTATATTTTAAAAAAGAAAAATATATACACAGCCGCACCGAAGAGGAAACTAGATAAGTAGACTGATAAAAAAATATTCCACCGAGTCAGCGCAGTTGCGATGGCAAGTGTGACTAGAGATCTTTCTACCGTAACTGTGTATTCGAATCCCGCCACCGGTCGGTGAGAATGGTTGTATATCCACGTTTTTCTAAATGTAATCAGCTTCGGCTTTGGATTCGGAAGTTGTCTAATTTCTGTGGTGTTATTATAATTATTATCAAGTTACATTGAAAGAATGTAATAAACATTTATTACATGTAGCCTAAACTTTTTATATGCAACGACTTCAATGTTTTATTAATCCAATTTGTACATCTATATACATATTATACGCTTGTTTCAACGATAAAAGCTGATAGTATTGAAAATAACAACTATGTAGAACAATTGGCACGATTCCTGGCACAAATGCCAGGAAGAGGAAAAATAAAATATTGCAATATCTGTAGAGACTCCTCAATAAGGGCTGCAGAGCGGCAGCACTAGCAAACTGATGAGGAAGTAATAAAAATGTATACAGTTATTATGAACAGTTATGACAATATTTTGTTTTTGTAACTTCACGTTTAGCACGTTCTTTAAGTTTAAACAACTGACAACGCTGTACTGTAAGAGAAATATGACAACCGGCAATGCTAAAAATACTGTAGGGAACGGCATTAAGTACTATGTATAACCGTCAATTCTACATCCCGCTTTATTCACGATTAATTAACGCCCGCATATGCCATGCGTGTTGTACAGTTGCGGTCAATAAAAAATGGAACACTTCTTCTTGTGTAGTGTAAAAGTGACTTTTTAAATTCATGTCAGTTTTAACGTATCAATATTAATAATCCCAAATACACAACTAAATTTGAGCAAAGATCTGTGATAATGGTCTCCTTTATTGTCCGCAACTGTACATTTATGCGCTATTGTCATTTATAGGCTGTGTGGCCAAGCCGAAATAGGCGCCTTTATTTTTATATCTTATATCTTAATGTGTTAACAACCCTTCTCCACATTAGGCATAATACTAGCCGCTCGAATCAACATGGTTAAGCATTTTTATACACTGGTACACTATAGGGCTTCGGCAATTGACACATTTTCTTTTTTTTATTTTAAATTATCTAACACCTGTTAGACTGTCACCATACCACCTGGTCAGGGAAAGAAGACCCGCGGAAAAAATGTTATTCCTGCATTCCATTCACAATTAAGCGTAAATGAAATAAATGAATTAGTGCATGGAAAATTTTTGCGATCGTTTGTATCTGCATCTACTCATAGGAAGAGATATTATATTCCTAGCATATGGTTTAGCAGAAAGCTGGCGACTTATCGGCAATACTCTCCCTTGCCACGCGAGCCTTCTTTTGCCGGCTGGACAGTAGCTGCCGCGAATTTACGACAAAGCTGATGTCTCCTAACAGTTTTGACAACATCTTGACGTGTACGAGTTCAAGTTTCTAATTCCGAAATTAATAATCGAGGCGCTATTCTAAACAGCCCTAAATTAGTACGTGTGTGTATTTCTACGAAACATGTTCATGGCGAGCAATGTTTTCCGATGAGTTGGAAATCTTGTTCGAGCGGCGCCGAATCAAGTGCGCCTGTGTAGGTTCGCTCCGTAGGTTCGCACGTTCGTGGACACATTGTATCAACATCAGTATATTGTAGTTGCGCTGTGATGAACTTTTAACGTTTAAGTACACTATATGGCGGACATCTCCACTCTTATGCATCTAGCTTCTCGACAAATTTTATTGAGGCCTATAGACAATTCACTTGTTTTTGGAAAGTTAAATCAAACGAATACAGAGATATAAATGGGACGAGGCATGGAAAGAGTTTCTCGGATTAACACGCGAGAAAATACCCAATGCCGATCTAGATTTTCTAAACGCGAAAGTTACTCCCATAAAAGAATGGCTGTATTATTTTTACCACCAATCTCTGCTAGTCTTAGTAGTTTTACGGTTACGCGAAGTAAATAAAAGAATAATATCTTTTAATATAGTCTCCATAACCGCAAACTATTTAGATTAGCAGAGATTGGTGGTAAATGGAATTCACCATATCATGGGATTAAAAACATACCTACAAAAGTTTCACATAATATATGGTATGTATGCCCGAAATAACACTTAAAATACAACTGACCTCCGCGAAAGTTTAATTTCTGACTTTTGGTTCATGATCAGCAGCCCAAAAAACTTAATAATATGCTCCAAATATTGACTTTTTACATTTTTCATGAAATTTGACAGCTTGTTGACAGCTGTCATTATGTCGAAATTCATTTTTGACCTCAGATTCGTGATCAGCGATCCAAGAAACCCTTAGGGGTTTATGGAGAGTTGTAGAAAAAAAATTGCCGCGTCAAACATTTTTTTGCCAAATTCGGTTTCAGCGAGTCAAAATACATGGGAAAAGTTGGTTCTGATCTCTAGAAGAGAACTTGTTTTGTAGACCTGTGTTCTTACCATAAAAATATTTCGCTTCTTGTGCAATTTGCTTCATTTATTTAGAGAACGGTATGCGCAGTTTACAGTATTGCCACCTCGCTGAAGAATAAGGTCTTTTTGAGCATCTAATTTGAATTATTTATTTATATTTATTTACGTTTTTTTTTTTGAGTAGTTGGTATTATTTTTTCTTTATTATTTATCAAAATATTAATTTATGTTTTTAGAATCACTTCGAATTGTTTCGAAAAAAGAAATCAATATTTGATTGTGTGCTGTTCTGATATTTTTTAAAATTTTAATGTTTTACTATTTGTAGCGTTTCACAAGAAACACTGAAATTGTGAAACATTTGGATAATTTTAGTAAATACGTTAATACGCAAAGATTTCTTTAGATGAACGAGCAACACTCTCTACTGCAGCTTTAGCGATACTGAAATCTGCTTGTGTAAGCGCCCTGACGCAAATATTCGGTTGGGCTTCGTATTCAGGCGGGCAACTGTAAACTGCGCATACCGCTAGTAGTGTATCTAGTGGGTTGGCTCAATCTGTAGGAGATTTAGTAATGATGCAAGCGTACGCTGACAACCATAAACAACTGTTAATGGACATGATATAAAAAGCAATCTTTGTGTACCTACTTATAATATGTATTTGACTGACGTCGGTAAGGGGCATGGTGTAGCCCCTCACCGA
Source organism: Rhamnusium bicolor (assembly GCA_029963845.1). NCBI lineage: Eukaryota > Metazoa > Arthropoda > Insecta > Coleoptera > Cerambycidae > Rhamnusium > Rhamnusium bicolor. The sequence continues at coordinate 55,436 of JANEYF010004959.1, forward strand.
CGTCAGTCAATTTCTCAAAACTGGCAGGGTTGATAATCATATTGTAATAGAATAAAATAATGTGTACATTTTATTTTAAATGGTTAATTTGTCAGGCGCAAGCCTATGGTATTTTTTATATGCTTTTAAAATTTTGTCCGCGTACTAGCGTAGTTAGTGGTCGTTCTCAATTCGTATAAATTTTGTTTAATCTAAAATTATTTCTGTCACAACTGAAATTTATTAAATTCCCTTGGCTTATGGAAAAAAAACCATTCGTACATTGACAAAATGTTGATTTTAACCCTATATTTCCGGGTGAGCACTTATCAGTGTTTTTACGTTGGAATTAATTGGTGTTAAAATATTGAAAATTATTAGTCGTCACTAATTGATTTGAACTGGTACGAATTTGCTCATCTGCCAATTAAAACTCCAATTGGATGGTTGCAAATTCGGAATTAAAACATATCTAAACGGGCTAATATAACAAAAGCTTCAGCAAATTATATTTATCCTTACTAAAAGCTAACTGTTTGCCGAGGATTTAATCAATATTATAAAATAATTATTCCTATTTAAATGTTAATCATGAATATATCCCATCGGCTTAAACAATTGTAGGGATTTTGTTATGGCGCACTAAAATTAATATAATGAATATTATGCAGTCAGAATGATTGTGTTAGTTTGTGTATGTAAATGTTTTACCATAACTCTGCCATAGCTTGGATACTTTACTGCCGTCTAATACGGCGTGTAGGAATTAAGTACTGGTTTCTAATTTTTGAAAGCACAAATAACTAATTGTTAAGTTATGTATTTAAATGAGCGGTCAACATATTTTAACCGAATTTAATTAACACCTTGTATTAAATAATGGTCTTCGGTTTATTTTCCGTAGACATTATGTTTTTAAATTTAATGTTATATCCATAAAACAAGTTAATATTTAACTTATTACAAAAGGGAATAACAGTCGCATACATATTGGTTATTGTTATTATTAATTTGCAGGAGGCCAAGTAAAACAATCATAGCCTGTACGCGAAACCTGAGACGTGAAATCTCTTCATAAATTTAGCAAGGAGAATTTTTATACAACACAAAATACGTGTTAATAGGAAATACTAGTAATTATTTTACAAAAAGTTGACCACAGATAAGTACAAACATACTTCTTTTTAACAACTACTTTCCCGGCTACACGCCACGATGAATATTGGGTTACAGAAAAGTAAGTACATTATGTACGGGGTGATCATTTTAAGTACCTCACTCGATTTCATTGCTTGATTTTTCACCTCGGAAAAAATTTCAAAATTACACACGTATTTTTTTCTGAGGAATCCGAAAAGAAAAAAGCAATTACACATCAAATAAAAATGTTATGGCGGAAAAACTGAAAAATACAAAAATTGACACACTGTATATTAATAAGAAAAGGACATATAATTGTGATTATAAAATAAATATGTATCACATACATGTTTTTCATTTCCGGTTTAACAGAAAATTACTTTAACTTTTTTATTTTAAGTGATACTGATAAACCCTGTGTAATCAGCTCAGTTTAAAAAAAAATCTTTTTGAATTGAGCAATATATATATATATATATATATATATATATATATATATATATATATATATATATATATATATATATATATATATAACACATTATCATTGGCTTTCAGATTTAGTACGATATTGGGGTGTAAATTTAAAATAACACAAATACATATTTTTTAAAACAGGCATCTATGAAAACAAATAAAAACATTTAATTAGTTTATATATTTCAAAAACTAAAGTAATTATATATGTCTTATTTACAACAAAGATGAAGGCGTTTGATTAAACTTCTCCGTTATCTGCTTAAAATAATGGAATAGTTGTTAATTAATACATATATTTCTTGTTGAATTCTTTAATATTTTATGATCTATTTTCAAAGATAACGCTGGTGTAAAATTTTTTTACTCTTTTTGAGTTGCCAATGAGCGCAACATCCTGTTGTGGATAGGAAGGATGGAACCAATCAATTAGATGGCTGCCAAAGAATCCAGACCTAACCCCGTTAGATTACTTTCTATAGGGTTACTTTAAAAATAGACCACAAACCATTGACCAGATTGATTTAAATATGAAAGATAATGATAACATATTGCTGAATTCTGAAAGAAATTGTCTCTAAGCTGAACTAAATATTCAGGCTGCATCACTTAAAATAAAAAATTTGATGTAATTTCCGATCAAACCGGAAGTGATAAACATGTACGTGACACGCATTTCTAATGTCTATTTCCATCTAAATATTCAGGGTAAAAATTTTTCTATTCTTCAGATTTTCGTCATTTGATGTTCAATTGTTTTTCTTTTCGAATTCGGAGTCCTCAAAAAAAACATACGTATAGTTTTGGACTGTTTATCCTATGTGAAAAATCAAGCCATGAAATCGAGCGAGACGCTTAAAACGAACAACTGTCACAATAACAGACGAATAGTGGATTGGCGAGATTATATCTAGAAGATATAAAAGTACTTCGAAGGGAAAATAGACCAATTTATTATTTAGATGAAACTTGATATGATACTCATGACACCCTAAAAAGAGGATGGACTGATGAATCTAGGAAATGTCAACCTATCTCATGGCTCCCTAATAAAGGGACTATGTTGATTATATTATACTGTGGATCAGTTGTTGGATGGTTTGATAATACATTGAAACTGTGCGGAAAAAACATGGAAGACTGTAACGTCCACAAGAAAATGGAGGGAGAAATATTTGAAGAATGGTTTGAAAACACCCTAATTCCAAAATTCAAACCCAATAGCATTATCGTTCTTGACAATGCGAAGTACCATTCGAGACAACTGTATAAAATTCTTAACAAGAGTTCTACTAAGCTGGAGTTACAAATTTTTTTGATGGAACATGATCTCTATTATGAGGAAAATTATAAAAAAGTATAACTCTTAGAAGTCATGCAAACGAAAAATTATGAGATACAGTATATTATAGACACTGTAGCGGAGAGATACGACCACAAAGTGTTGAGATTACCGCCATATTCCTTTGTTTTCAACCCGACTGAATTAATTTGGTGTAAATTGAAGAAAAATGTCATAAAAGGAAATACTTTTCCGAAATTCGATAAAAAAAGTCGTAGTTAATTCAGTGTCGAAAATTAACCAGGAAGATTGGGAAAAAGAATTAGGGAAGTAATTACAATTGAGGATGATTATTTAAACATTGCTGAATGTCATATAAATGGTGGAAATAAATTTAGTATAAGTAGTTCATCTGAAAATGAAGAAGGGCGAGGATTCAGAGGAAGAAGCAATGTGAGGTGAGGTAAAGTGAAGTGATGTGAAGTGAAGAAGTGAAATTTGTGATATCAACTGTATTATTAACTTCCCGCTAAGAAAATTGAAAATTTTCAAAAATCGGGAAGTTATTGGTTTCACCCCGATTTTCGAAAATCGAGTTTTTGTCAGATCTCGACGTTTTGTCCTAAGAAGCTATTCTGACTATTCCCACGATGGTGTCTGTATGGCTGAATGGCTCTTCTCCTTATAAGACAACGTCGATCGTCGCAAACCGCATCAAATTTGTTCGAGAGATATCGATTACGAAAAATTTGCAAAAAAAGTGTTTTTTTTGAAATAACATTCAAAATATCTGTCGGATCAATTTTTGGTACGAAGATAACTTTTTGTACGTAAAAAACTGCGTTGAATGCCGTAAATCGCATCATAATCGGTTGAATCGCTCAAGAGATATCGATTACGAAAAATTCGCAAAAAAAGTGTTTTTTTTGACATCATTCAAAATTTTTGTCGGATCGATTTTTGGTACAAACATAACTTTTTGTACTTGAAAAACTGCGTTGAATGCTGCAAACTGCATTTTGATTGTTAATTTGTTCAAAAGATATCGCAGTTCAAAAATTACAAAAAAAGTGTTTTTTTTAATATATGTAACTTCAAGATTTTCCACCTAATCGTACAGCTCAAAAATGTATGTGTATAATATTTTGAGCTCGGAGAGCTCAAAAATTAACTAATACGTATAATTTTGAGCGCTTTAAGCTCGAAAATAGCGGGAAGTTTCAGGGATGGCCTGCAGGGTCAACCGATGTTCAGATTTTTTTATTTCCGTTTTTGTGCTTTCGTAGTTCTGTGCTTGAGAAATATTCTTTTTCAGGATGTTATTATTTATTAATATTATTTTTTTCCATTTTGGCAAAAATACTTCTTTCTGTTTTTATTATAGCAATAACTTTACTATTAGAATTTATTTTTAGTTTTTTTATTGAGAAAAATATTATTGTTTCTGTTATTATTTTGAGAGTATATTTTTTGTTTTCATTTTGTTTTCAAAGATTTCTTGTAACTTTTTAAATAATTTCTTTACTAATATACCATACCCATCTTCTCCTGGCAAGAAATGCTCATAAATCCTCGAGGTTCTTGCTGAGTAGTAACAATTTATTTTAAGTGAACTTGAATACTGCAATTATTGGATGTGTAGTCAATACTTTTAAATCAATACTTTTATTTCAAGTTAATATTTTTCTACAATTGTTAAATTGTTGCTAGTTAAACTGAGCACAAAAACCTACATTGAAAAAGTAAACGAGCGAGCAATACAGATAAATCCAGCCTTGCGTTCTGCAGCGTCTTACTCCGCACATCCCGTCACTAAAGCGATTTCTCCTACTATACTTTGTCATTTTGTTAAATAATTTAACAGCTTAAATCCACTTCTGACACTTCCATGACGACGCGTGGAATTTATTTTGTTCCTTGCTGTACTCCACTGTAAAATAAGAAACCCCATTGCGATGTGGGTGCGAGGTGCATTGGCGTAGGTGTGATATAAGTGCAAAAACTGGGATGAGTTTCTGTTCTTTCACTTAGGCAGTTTATTTTATAGCAACGCGAACCTGAATGCTATATTAAAAGCTGTGGTGTTAACGAGGCTAGGGTGTAAAAAGTAAGTTAAGAGGTGTTGGCGAAGGGACATTGTGAATAGGCGTATAGGGAGAAACCCTTTGACAGCATAGCAGAGGATGTGATTTGGAGTATCTAACGTACAACAATTATATGGGTAGCGTGTGTGTGAACAGGGTGGATCTACTAAAAATTGGAGTAAAAAAAAAACGGTTTTAAAGAACAAATATCACAATCAGGTTGATATTTTCTAGATGCGAGACATTTTTTGGAAGGCAAAAACATTTTTTCAAAAACCAATCTCTGATTAATTTTTTTGGTTTATTTAAAAAAAAAATTAAATGACGTATACGACAGTGGTTTAATACCCAAAGACGGCGCGAGGAAATGTAGATGATGATACAAAATATTTACGTAGAGGTGCAAAAAAAAACTAAACGTCCAAGTACAGATATTAAATAATATTAATAATTTATATCGACTATTCATCTTCATCATAATCATGGCACTCTATTATTATCCCAACTTTGGTAATGAGCAATATAATATTGTTTTAGTATCTCAAAATAAATGGCAAAAAATATGTTTACGTCAAATTGATAGGACGCCACTATAATTTCTGGAATAATTGGATAGATCCAGGCTCTCTAGATGGCCAAATATTTATTCTAACAGAATTTAAAAATTTTGTCAAAGTGCTTTTAACTCTCAAAATATATACCTCATGTTCCCTACTAGTACATACAAAAAAAAGTATTCCTGTTTTGATTATATCAATTTATTCAAGATTGAGTGTATTATTTGCGCAAAGTAAGAGGTTTTTCTTCGCTTGAAAGAATCTGTAGGCTCCAGTTCTGTAACTGACAAAGTTGATGTTTGCGAATAAACAATAATCTGACCTGCTTATGGTATCTGGTCAATTTAGGTGTTCTAAGTTGTTGTCTACACCGCAAATTGACTTCTCCGAGTCTATTACGCACTGCTTGGACCGAAACATGAACTGTTCTAGCTCTATAAAGGTCATTTTTTAGACCGGGTGAGGTCCTGTCTTTTGATGCCGTCTCCAGAGACTGAGACACATTCAGCACGTACCTATTGCTGAGAGCGCCCTTTTTGCAAAAACGTAACTGCTCGTGTCACATCATTGGAGTTGAGGAGTCTTCTAGCGTGCATTTTCAATAGACAACAACAAATTAGAAAAACGCATGTTTAATAATAGTTTTTGTTTCGGATTTTTACCAAATCACACTGATTTTTGTCTACTTTCACACTTATAACAATGCCACTTCTAATTACAACAAATAGATCACGTTAAAATAAGCTAGGATGACAGTAGCCAAATTCATTAATAATTTATGAAATATTAGTTGTAAATCAATTTTCGCCGAACTGATATGACTTTTTGACAAAGTGATCCTTTAAATGTTTTGGGTAGTTTATATATTTTCGTTTGTAAGATATTTAGTACTCACCCCTACCAAAATTTTGAAATTTTTTCTCTCGTTCTCTTTCAGTTTAAATAAATGTCCAGGCAAATAAAACATTTATTCAATTTAAGTTGTATATTTAATCACTCAGTTTAATTTCATTATTATTTTATTTAAACAATTTAATACTATTATTACAAACAAAATATAGTATTAATTTGGACATACAATTTGTTTATAGAGAATTGATCTTGATTGCAAAAAAAGGAAATATATTGAGACATTCATTTTAAAATTTCAGGTAATCAGTTAATATTAAGTAGTTTTCTATTTAAAAATAATCTCAAATAATTAGTTTTTATTTGATATAATGATATAGTCGAACTTACACATGTGATTGAAACACATTTATTCATTTTGAATACAGGTACTTTTTTCTGCATGTACATTAATTCCATAGACAGAATGACAATATTTATAGGCCGACTTCTTCTTCACTGAGTTTGGGAAGAAATTTATTAAATCAGGTTCAAATATAAAGACCTGTCATAATGGATACCAGAAATAGACAAGGAACTATATTCTACCACTACCTATCAGATTACGAAGCTGTAAAATCGATATGTTTGTATTTAATGTAATGAAATAAATGACTTTTAGAAATTGTTGCCAGTCCAAATTGTTTGAATTATATATCGACAAAACAGCAGAAAACTATAAACTAAAACTTTTCGTTGGGATCCAAATGTATCTAAAGTGAATTTTTACTACAACGCGATTAAAATGTAATGAGCCTTCCACTTTGAGAGCAAATTAAGAAAAAACTAACGATCTAAAAATTTTGGAAAAATTAGGTTTTATTGCTTGGACATAATATTAATATTAATATTCTGTAATAGCTTTAACATTTTATTTTTTAAACTTACCAAGTTTCGCATTATTATATCTAAAAAGGTGCCCTTTTTTCCGCGATATCTGGACATATTAATGTTTAATTACTTATAACTTCATGAATTATTAAGATGTTCTTCTGCAGATTTTATTTAGAACAGTTTTACTCTTTTAACACTATATCGAAAATGACATAAAAAGAAAAAACTAAAAAAACTTACGTCACTGTTTTCAGCCAAAGCTGGCAGGGCTTGTCTGGTTGACGCCAGAGTATGATTAATTTCTGATGGACAGCATAATAGTTATGGGCAAACAGATTGACAGACCGGTAAACATAATCGTGAAACCCTTTTTACTTTGTTATACCTAATATAAGGAAGTATAGTAATCGTGATTTTTCTCGACCTCGAGATTTTGATTAATTTATACGTTTTGAACCCTCCTGAATCCATTCTGACTATTTTCCGAATAATGTCTGTCGGTGCGCGTGTGGATGTGTGTGTATGAGTGTATGTGTGTATCCGCGATAACTCAAAAAACACTAATGGGAGACTTCCCAAATTTGGCAGTTAAGATTGTCAACATTTTAGGTGACACATTAAATTTGGTGAATGTGGTACCACCAGAAGAGACATAATGAATGAAAGGAGAAAAAAGGTACAATTTTGGAAGTAAAAAATAAAAAAAATTTATTGCATTTCTAGACGAATCTCTACGAATTATAATGAAAAAACACTTTATGAACTTTATGAAAAAAAAATCTGTCCGCATGTCTGTAATATCGCGATAGCAGCCACAGTTTTTGAGATAAAGCCTTCAAATTTGGTACATTTGTTCTAAAGGCCAAAGACAATGAAAAATTCGGTGTTGAACAAAATTGGCCTTCTAAAAGGGGGTCCATGGGACCCAAACTTTTTTGTATTTGACTTCACAAAAAAATATAATCTTGATGAAAGATTATAAATCATGTCTACTATATCAAACGAATAAAATATATTTTCCAAGTGCTTAAATAAAGCTGAAGTAAACTGAAATATTTTACACATTTGGCCTCATAAAATGGGGTTAGGATAAATTTAACAGTTTGACGTTTGAGAGGTTGATTTAGTTACAAAAATGTCAATGTCAATAACAAAAAATTATTAAAATATAAAATATGAATTATCATTGACAATATCGAATGACGTTGATAATTAATTATTTAAAAATTTTAATGAAACTTTTCAAGGTACGCTATTAAATTTTGAGGTAAATGAAGAATTAAATAGAATGATTTTTTTAGATCAGGATAATATATACTGGTATAAGAAAGTTATGTGCTGGCACACATCAATTTTTTTTTTTTTTGTATCAGGACACATCAAAATTCCGTTAAAAGTAGTACATTTTCATGATTACTTTCCTAACTGCCTAAAATATAGTATATAAAGTTTTTTCAAACTTGTTTGCAACACAAAAACGTCGGCAGAGGTCAAAGTCACTGACGTTTTTTATGTTGTAAATAAGTTTCACCTGAACTTTACATAATTTGTGGGCACTATATTTGTTTTGTTAGTTAATCTGACTTTTCTTTTCCTAGCGCTGTACAAATTTAGGTTCAGTTACGTCACAATAACTTAGCAATATTATAGAACCTACCACTGGAAGACTATAGAGAAAAACTACTATCATAATCTACTAACTGATTTTTTTTATTTTTAATATAATCTCTCCACATACATTTGTGCTGTTTCTAAAATATTTACAACGTTGTTGAAAATTATTCAGCAGTATATTTACAGTTCGATGTAGGAAGAGAAACATCGTCCTCTTAGATTAAATATCTAAATGGATAAATTTTACAAGGTTGTAACTGTGTGCGACATAATCTATGGAATATGCTAAATACTGGTATCAATATATTTAGATTACAGAAAATTGGATAGCCAATTGGACTTTTGTAAAACAAACAATTAACAACAAACTGTAGAAGACATAGATAATCCAACATTTAATCCACTGAGGTTAATTTTTTTTTTTATTCAGAGCATACTTTTTCTACAACTACAAAGAAATCTGTTCATTATATGCGTGTCATTGATTAGCAAGTCTAGTACATTGTATACTTTTTATTTTCCACTAGTTGCCATAGCAGATAGTGCACAATAAGCTTAAGCCAGTGCTACACGAAGCTACGAACACCTTCCAACGTTGGACGTTTGATAATTTGTGTTTGCCACATTCGTGCCATTCTCGGTATTCTTGACCTGAGTCAAGGGAATTTCTCCAACGCACAGTGGACGGAAACGCCGAAAAGCTGGCCAAAATATAAAGGCATTGAGCTATTTTACTGAAATTGTGTCGCTGATCAAGAATCCAAAGTTGTATTTTGAAAAAAAAAAAATGGCGGCCATGAAATCCCCCCAAAACATACCAAAAATCGCCAATTATCGCTGCATTTTTACAAAACTTTGTATACAGTTTTTTTGGGTCGCTGATGAAGAATCCCATATAGCATTTCAAAAAAATTACGGTCAAAAATATATACATAGTTCAAAAATTATTATTGAATTGAAACGAATTCATGTGTTTCATTTGTTTCGGGAAAATTAGGATCTGGGGAATGGAATAAAAATGTGTAATGACTTTGAACGCATGAGTTGAGAACGCATGACGTTCTCATTTCATGAGAACGCATTCAAAAGGAGCCCACTTTATGGTGCACGAATGTGCATGCATCCGTGCATTCGCGCACAATTTGGTCAATATCTCGCAAAGATGCAAAAAGATGCAGCTAATTTTTTATACACTTTCGAAAAAATGTTCATTGAACACATTCCAATAAGTTTCAAGACCAACCATCACCAACCGTGTAACTTATGGCTTTTTTTGTGAAGTTTATGAATCGTTGCATGTACAAAAATGCACTCCACTTCGATAATTATTTACTAATTACCATATAAATAAACTGATCTGATACTGGGATATTTTAATTGTACTTACTTTCTGATGCAGAATCCATTTTTATGACATAGAAAACTGCACTGAGAATTTTTACGCTGCAGACAAAATTTATCGATTTTTGAAGCGTTGCGAGCTGCCGAAGTGACGCGCTGCACGGTCGCACAATAAGTAATTTCCTCGCTCAGGTAGTGAACCCGGACCGGTATTAACGGTCGTTTCTAATGCTAGGGGTACCACTACAACGATTTAAAACGTTTCCATTTAAAAAAAAAATCTTCATTTTTTTGATTTTGGCCAGCTTTTTGGCGTTTCCGTCCACTGTGCAACGTTCGAAGGTAAACCTCGTTGTTTTGATACACGTTTGAATATTAGTAGTTTATCTCTCTTGGTAGTGCTAAATACTGTTTGTAAATAAGAAGTAAAGTATTGAGATTTTTACAGGTATGTTTTTAACGTTATCATTTGATATTTACCATAAAAAATCCATTACTTTTTGCACTAGAGGTTATGAAAAAAAAATTAAGCCCCTAATCTTAAGTGCAGGGTTATTGGTTATCACCACCCCGTTAACTTTTTTATTTTTGATGCTATATAATGATCGTTATATTTTTACCACCATTGCGGCAGCAATTGCAATATCCCTATCCTCCATTTTTAAATAGAACAACTACGAGTATTGAAATGTCACGATGACAGTTTATAATAATTGTGTTAACAATTGTAAAAATTTTAATAATGCTTAAATAAATGTTAAAATTTTTTAATATTTGAAATTCTCTTCTTTTATACACCTAAAAGATACTTAACACCTAACTTTAAATAAGCTTGACAAGAACTGTCAAAAATGACAGCGGTAATTTTTGATAATTTTCACTAGTGCAAAATTATCGCTATAATTCGACGTTGATTGGTCGGTGAATTCAAATCTTATATCTTAACCATATATCAAATATCAGTTTTTATTTATTTATTCATAATTTATTATTTTTTGTATTGTGTGTTTAAAATGGTAAAAAGAGTACGGTTCATCAATTAATCATATAAAGGAAAATATTTATTTTTAAACATTGCGGCAAATTTAAAACATGTTGATAATAAAGAAACAGATGCCTTAAAACGGGATATCTAATGAGGACGCACAGGAAAATATTTGTCTTAAATTCACAAAATGCGGACTGTCAGCATAGCAGGAAAGATTCATTAAAAAAAAATTGGGTTAACCATAAAAAAATTTCAGAAAAGAAGTGGTAAATGGCAAAAAAATTATTTATAAAACAAGAGGCGGAAAGGACAGAAGCATAAAAAAATTATATTTGTTAAAATTTGGGATAATTTTATCTTGTTATCTCAAAAAGAAACAAAACTATGAACAAAAACATAAAAACAATTAAACCTAAGAAACGTAGTATGTACAAACCGTTTTACAAATTTAACTATAACTTGGCGCAGTAAGTACTGCAAATGGCCATAGATCCAGTTTCCTACGAACTAGACTGCCAAATCGCACTGGTGCAACGTTTCTCTACATTGGTAGCATTTTATAGTACGATTGTCACTAGTTTCTATTTTAATTTGAAAACAACTGTCAAAATTGCTACATGTGAGGTTATGTCAATGATCCATACTGGATTCCGGTGCCTTCTGTCAGTTTTGAAAACTGACACATTTACAAATTCAAGTTCCTTGTTCAGATTTTAGAAAACAGAGCCACCATTTTTTACAGTATACCATGGCAACCAAATAAAAATTACAACTTCGTGATTCCTAACAGACCAATATTACATAGGTATGGAACAACCATCACACTTTTCTGTAAAATTAATTACTGTCTACCTCTGAGCATGGTTTAACTATAAATCAATACATTGGTACAGCATTATGTGACTATCATAATTAAATTATATTACCTACAATAATAAATAAATAAACATCTGAGAAATTAGACACGTGTCTTATATGGTCTTTTTATAGATTTCTTCACAAACTTTAATAATGTGCTCATAATTTATTTAAACAGAAAAATAATATAAAGATTATTTCACAACATATTTTAAATAGGTAATTATTATTAATTACATATTTTTGCAATAATACAAATTTTTGCGTTAATAAAAAAAATATCCACCCTGTACAACTTGGTGAGACGTGTGAGAAAATAGAAAGTATGCCGGTGCATGCTCTCCTGCTCCTTGTATTATGCACCACTTTCAATTACGTGTGTATAAAGTTCTAAAACATTTTATTATTTTTTTATTATACGGACGGGTTTTTTGATTATGTTCATTTGCCGTTGTAATGTGTGAAAAATAATATGGCCAGATGGTGTATTGCTTACTTACACCGAACACCTATAAAAAGACCTACATAGTGCCTGTATACAACTGATTTAGCTCTTTTGACTGAACAAAGAATTTTTACTCTTGATTAAATAAAGAAAAAAAGCTTATCGTATAATCTAACATTTTTAACACCTTAAAACTTGTAAACCGTTGTACATTTTTTTTTGAAAAAACATTGGTAACTTGAGTCCAGTAAAATTTTCCAATAGGTTTAATATTTAGCGACTATCCACGACCAGCACCCAAATAAAAAAAGTTACCCATACTTTTTTTACAGTTCTGCGAATGCAGACAGACGATGAAGATCATATCTAAAAAGCAAAATATGTAAATTTTTAACCACATCGCCCTATTTCATCTCGTTTTGATTATATTAACAGTGCATATCGAGTACATGCAATAGTTTTAGTGGACATCAGGAATTATAACTGAATTTAATACAAAAATCGACCGAGTTTTGTTGAAAACCAGAATACAATGTTTCGACTTTAAAATTACTTTATATTACATATTACAATCATATTCATGGAAGTTTTCAAAAACAAAATCATATTCCATTTCGAAAATACATGTATAACATATATACAGGGTGCTTTAGTTCGGATGAATTAAACTTCACCAAGTGGTGATAGATAGAACATCAATAAATGGGATTTTTAAATGTTAAATTTATATTCTATATGTACATAAATTTTACGTTGTTAATTGCTGCTAGGTATGTAATTCCTAACTAATATCTACAACTAATAAAGTGTCGAAGAAGATTACGTATTGTTTACGAAACAGCGCGACGGCAAAATAATAAAGTTGTTTGATTGTCCTGATCTAACATTTATTATCAAGGAACATAATATTGTTTTTCAAAAATCAGTTTTTAACATTCTCCTCAAAATCTTAGCCAAAAATAATAGAAACCTTATTAAACAAGATGTTCAAGTTCTAGTTTTCAACCAAAGAGTAAAAAATTCATAAGTTATTTCTTCTTGTTCATTGGGCTTGTCAAGTGTACCAAAATGCAACAAATCCTTACAGCAGATATGCATGCGACAATATTAATTATGCAAAAAGGTGTAAATCCTGAATTATTGCATGGCCACCGAATAAATTTTGCATCTTTTAGACATTGAGCCATTTTGTATGTGATAGTGTAAATAATGTTTGTGGTATGTTTCCTTATATGCGGTTCCATTGCAGTAAACTGTTATGCGATTTTTGTGGATATCCCTAAACTTTATTCACTTAAACTTTGCAGTGTTGGGTTGGACTTAAGTGAGTGAAACGTCCAACTACGAGCGATGCTTATGAAATAAAATAAATATGAAAATGAACCGCTATAGGAACTTTGCACTTTACTTGTGTACATCTGCCTGCCGTCTGCACCAAGAATCAGCGTGCATTTTGTTCTCTATCCTGCGGTGGAACTCTGTTCGCTGTAGAATTCTATAGTTCGACTCAAAGCTATGGTTTTGGCACTCTATTATGCAATTCCTACTCTTGCCTCTGGCGATATGTCTCCAGAAGCTATGGCTAGTTGTTGATGGAGGTGCTTATTAGACAAAGATAGACTCAATTTGAAATATACTAAAGAATGATAAAACATTTTACAAATTTAACCAAACATTTTACGCCGATTTTTCGAAAAAGGTTTTTGGAGTTTGCTGAAGAAAATCCTGAATTCATTACAAATCAGTTTTGCCGAAGTAACGGCAAAGCAAAACTTAATCCATTGTCTGTGGTCAACAGTTTAAATTCTTTAGGGTATGGTGAAAAGTCTGTTGCAGAATGGAGAAAGGTAAAAAGCGTACACATTTTAAAATGTTTAGTTAAAATAGGTTCATATTTATTTAAAGGCAGTAACAGACTGGAAAGGCAAAACAAAAACTAAAGCTTCGAAAATCAAAATAGAACAATCAAAAACTGGAGATGGTAGTACAATATTTTTATTTCATTTACTTTTTTATATCTATTCTACATCTGCATTTAAATTTAAATCATAATAATTTATTTGTCAACGAAATATTCTCCGGAAACATTAAATTATGTTAGGTTATCTTGAAAATAAATGAAATTATTTAGTTACTTTTTGACAGTCCCCAGTTACATCACCAGATAACATACGATATTTTTAGGGGTTAATAGAAATTCGACGAAACCCGAACCGTTGTCGATAGACAAATGGAGTATGAATTACGACGACTGTAGAAACATTTTGTAGATTTCTACTATAGTAAGAAAACTATAGAAATGAATTGTAAACAGAGTGCCACCGCTGGCTAACGCAGCAAAGTTTACATTGACCGGAGAAGTTAAATACCAAAATGATGTTAAATTTTTTTTTTCAAATTTATACTTTCTTCTAACATATTTATGTTCAAATCACTACATAGTGTCGCATATCGTCTTGTACTTGCAAAATTTCAGAAGTCACAGAATAAATTTATGCCAAGGTGTATGTAAATACAGATTATCATTATGTTATTTTTTTTTCTTGCTACAGCATTCAACATGACTTTCAACACTTTTTCTTTGAATACTATGCCCTCATCTACTTCAATATCATTATAGATATATATTGATCAACAAGAATAGCTGTGTATCTTTTGAATTATACTGTGTATTCCTGATTCAGTAACCAAGTGTTCAGTAAAATGAATAGATTAGATACTGACAAAGAGCGAATCAACATAAATCACCTTAAAATGGCTATCATAATTACTGAAACGTCGGCAGTAGAAAAAGATTTTTTCGTGTTAACCGTTGATATCTTCAAGCCAATTATTTTTGGGGTTAAAAGTTACAGTGGCGGTTTTGGAAAGGTATTTTCCATCATTTTCTCCATTTTAGCGTTTGAAAAGTTTTTTCAGAAATAATTTACTAAAGTTGCTATTAACACTGACGTAGTTTTCTATAGAACACTATATACTGCACGTTTTGTCAACCAAGTTGGCATCATCTGAAGATTAATAAAACTAACTAGGTATATGCTAACAATATATCCTATTTATACCTAAACTATTGTCAAACCGTCAATAACCAATAGATCGGACTATATGGGATTTGTAATTTCCAAGCTTTCAAACGCATCCAGCCGTCTGTTACTTGTTACATTCCTAATTAATCTTAAATTGATAATATCTATTTCATGGTTGTTCTCAAATGCATGTTGGGCAACACTAGACTTATCTGTTCTACCACTTTGAGATGAGCCATATGCTCCATGAATCTAGTTTGAATTGATCGTCTAGTTTGTCCAACATACTTCTGATTACAGTCCTTACGGCTAAATTTGGCAAATTCCCGACTTTTCGTTTGTTTCCAGTTTGTCTTTTGGAATGCCTAAAAGTTGTAGTTTATTTCACGATGAATGAACTACTGTCATATCTATATTTTTAAAAATCTTAGCAATACCACGGGTGAATCGAGGGTCGTATGGAATAGAAACAAATTTCGAATTTTCTCTTTCATTTTGAAAGATCGAGGAATTTCGAAGTGTCTTTAAATTTCCGTTTCCTTATTATTTTATCAACTAAACTTACAGAATATGCGTTACTCACAGCTATCTCCTTAATCAATGTCTTTTCTTTTTCAAATCGCTCCTTATTGAGGGGGATGCCTAATAGGCGATGAACTAGAAAGTTACTATTAAACCAATAGTAGCACATCAGCCAAAAAAATAAACTAAATTGTCTCTTGTCAATTGGTTACATATGAAGTAATTTAATTACAGTTGATAATTATATTACTGTAATTCACAAAAAATGAAAAGAATTAATTGAAATATTCATTTGAAAATAAATACTTATTAGAATTGTTAAATATCAAAAGTAAATCAATTACAACTAGTTTTCATGAAAAGTAACCCAATTAGTAGTTTAACCGCTGAATAAGTAATTAGTAATTAATTCATTACTGCCCAGCTCTGTATGACATATGTCCGTAATATAGATAGATATATGTACATCGTACCAAAACTGATAAAATGAAATATCACATAGGAATTTACTATGTCCACAATTAGATTGAAAGTTGAGTAATTACAAGTTTTCGAAGTATAATATTCAGGTAAATTTTAGTTTATTACTACTAGTAATAATCTAAAGATTTTAATTACTGTCGGGTGGTTTGGGAATTAATCGCTTAATACGGCGTTATTTTGTGGATATGAGAAATTATGAAGTCGACGTCCATGTTAATCGATCACTAATTCTATTTTGCGTTAAATTTTAACCGATGAAATGTGTCAAGATACACTTCGGACACGCCGTTTAACACGAATTGTTCTTAGTTTAATTATGTAAAATGTATCGTATGTAAGTTGTAAAAGACATGTAGTTTCACAAGGCCCATTTATTTAATTATATTGAACCCTTTAATCGAATCGCCGAGATTGTGGGCGTAAGATTGATATATTTTACTGATTATTTACTTCACGAAATTTAATTTATTTGCTTCCAAAGATTCATAATTTAATTTAAATAATTAAATAATTAAAATGACTTGTCGCATTTACATTTTAGATTATTTTTTTCTAGGATGGGAAGGCTTCTCAGACACACGCATATCTAAAGAGCCCGTATCATTCATTAATGTCTAGGCATTTAAAATATTCTTTCAGGATTACACAATTACCAAAACAATTTGTAGATGAGGTACATTTATTTTTTGAAAATGAAAATTGAAATGAACATTCAGCTGGTATTATATAAAATTAATTAAATATTAAGTCACGGCCATATATGAATAATTATCTGTATACAGGGTGGGGCAATAGTGCGTCGGCCTCGAGTTCTACGATAGCTAGAAATTTTTAAAAAAATTGCAAGTAAACTAGATAAAAAAGTCTATAACTGGAAATTATTTTCGAACATACAGGGCGAGCCAAGACGAAATTACAGGACCAAGTGCCATTTTTTTAAATGGGATGTTATGTATATCAGTACATTTTTTGAAGCCTCTTTCTAGGGTCTATTCATTCCTATATTATTATTGGCTATCTCCCAACCACTTTGATGTAATGAATTTTTTTGTTGAAATAATGCCATCTGCAGATGGCCTATTAAAAAAATCACCACAGTCACAATTATGGGTTTTAAGAAAAACTTATGTGAATACCAGTTACGAGACATCTAATTAATGTTTTTGAATCATTTTCATTTCCTAAAAATGTACAGGGTGGCCAAAAATTAGTATTCAATTAAGAACTTTTTAAATTGAATTTTCTCAATTTTTTTCAAATGGAACACCCTGTATATTTTTCAACGATGTGATGTAGAAATGAAAAACGAACATTTTTTGTAAGTACTTCCCTATGGCTAATTGCAACCATTTTCGTTTTATTGACCAATAATAATTACAACATTCAAAAATAAACTTAAAAAAGAGGTTCCCTCAAATAATTCATTAGAAAAATTTATAATAGGTGTTCAACGTGTTGCCCATTTTGATTGACACACGTCTTTATGTAATTTTGAAATGAGGCCATTTAGTGGTACCATTTCCATTGAAATGAGTAAATAGTATTTAACCAGTCCTTTACTGTAATGTTTTTTTTGTAAATTTTTTTGCTGTTTTCGTTATTCGACAAGCAATAAAACCTCAATTTGGTATAAATTGTCGTGTACAAAGGAGCATTTATCACACTTATCGGTCGTTAGTTACAATTTGTATTGAATTTAAAATATTTGGAATTTTACAATATGAATTTTAATAAAGCGGAACTTGTAGACATGACTTTTGTTTTGGGCGAGTCAGACAGAAATTGTTTACTTGCCAATAGAATTTATCACCAACGTTATCCTGAAAGAAGGCTTCCTGATATCAGCAGCTTCCAAAACCTTCTCGATAGATTTCTGGAAACTGGAAATGTCGAATAAAAAAAAGTGAAAGAATAAAACGTGTTGTGAACGAAGAAAATGAGTTTTCTGTGGTGCTGGCAACGGTTGAGAATCCCCATGTTAGTCAAAGAGAAGTGACCTCATTAGTAGGAATAAGTAGACGGTCTGTGGGTCGAATCTTAAAAACAAATAAGTTGCATGCATATCATATTCAAATGCACCAGGAATTAATTATCTGATGACGATTTTTAAAAGCGCCTACAATTTTGTAATTGGGTCAGAGGTAAAATGCAAGTTGATGTCAACTTCTTCAATAATGTTTTATTCACTGATGAGGAAACTTTTCATAAAAATGGATTTGTTAATAGGCACAATTTCCATTATTATGTTTCGGAAAATCCTCACTTTTTTATGCAAGTTGATAACCAACACAGATGGTCTATAAACGTTTGGGGAGGAATTATTGGAGAACATGTAATAGGGCCACATTTCTTTGATGGTACATTGACTGGAGCTATTTATTTTCATTTTTTGGAAAACTATCTACCACAATTATTGATAAATCTCCCTGGAAGAATTCGAAATAGGATGTGGTTTCAGCAAGATGGTGCTCCACCACATTATTTAAATGCAGTTAGAAACCACTTAAATAATACCTACCCTCATCAATGGATTGGAAGAAATGGACCCACTAAATGGCCTGCTAGATCCCTAGATGGATTTCTTTTTATGGGGATACGTGAAGGAAATTGTTTATAGAGACACACCAACAACAATACAAATATGAAGGAAAGAATAATAACTGCCTTTAGATCTATCACACCTTCAGTTTTAGGAACAGTGGGAAACTCATTTCAAAAGCGTATAGAGATGTGTGTCAATCAAAATGGCCAACATGTGGATCATTTATTATAATGTTTTCTACTGAGTTATTTGAAGAAACCTCTTTTTTTAAGTTTATTTTTGAATGTTGTAATTATTGCTCAATAAAACGAAAATGGTTGCAATTAGCCATAGGGAAGTACTTACAAAAAATGTTCGTTTTTCATTTTTACATTACATCGTTGAAAAATATACAGGGTATTCCATTTGAAAAAATTGAGATAATTCAATTTAAAAAGTTCTTAATTGAATACTAATTTTTGGCCACCCTGTACATTTTTAGGAAATGAAAATGATTCAAAAACATTAATTAGATGTCTCGTAACTGGTATTTACATAAGTTTTTCTTAAAACCC
Source organism: Rhamnusium bicolor (assembly GCA_029963845.1). Lineage (NCBI taxonomy): Eukaryota > Metazoa > Arthropoda > Insecta > Coleoptera > Cerambycidae > Rhamnusium > Rhamnusium bicolor. The sequence goes on from JANEYF010004959.1 coordinate 75,050, forward strand.
ATAATTGTGACTGTGGTGATTTTTTTAATATCCATCTGCAGATGGCATTATTTCAACAAAAAAAACTCATTACACCAAAGTGGTTGGGAGATAGCCAATAATAATATAGGAATGAATAGAGCCTAGAAAGAGGCTTCAAAAAATGTACTGATATATATATAGCATTCCATTTAAAAAAAAGGTACTTGGTCCTGTAATTTCGTCTTGGCTCGCCCTGTATGTTCGAAAATAATTTCCAGTTATAGACTTTTTTATCTAGTTTACTTGCAATTTTTTAAAAAATTTCTAGCTATCGTAGAACTCGAAATATCGAGATCCGCCGCACTATTGCCCCACCCTGTATATGTTCAAATACAAGTATAATGCTTAATGTTCTATCTATCAAAAACAATTTAAGGCATTACTGGAAATTATGCCTGATGTTTCGTTTCTGAAGCCATATACATATGTATATAATCGGCACACCTTTATAATACATTTTCTTATAAAAGTTGAATACATATATTGAAAGAAATAGTGGATAACAATCAGGGCTGGACTGCTATACAACAAAATTTTCCGGTAAATCACAAAACAGATCAGAAGGGACAAGATTTGTTTAATCAATATAAAAAACTGAGGTGTGGCCACATAAATTTGCGTTACTCGTTGTCGAAAATATTTACAGCATATTAGATAAAAATTCAAAAAAAATTGCATATGTTGCATTAAAGACTAGTTAGAATATTTCTCTAAGTACTTTAAAACCGCATAACTTTCGAAATATTAAAATGAAATCTAAACACGCACACATAAACTGCCACATCTAGTTCTGATTCCGGAAGACTAGAGGTTTGCTCCAACAGACAATCCGGGACGGTTCCCAATTTGATATTCTGATTTGATTGGTTCAGATGTGGTTCGGATTCAAGGACTATAAATGAATAAATGAAAATAGATTATCGCTATAAGACATACGACATACAGCATTTTAAAGCTGTTAAAGTTTTTCACGATTTTTCTTTAATAATAAAAAATCAAGAAAAAAATATATGCGTAAATTCTTTTTGAATCCTTGTAATTTTCCAAGATATTAATTTTTTTATCGAGGTATGTGCTCGATAGATAATTCACGCACGATAATCTACAATGGCGGAAAATAAAAATGTATTATTTGTTGCTTATATCATTTTTATCCTTTGACACAATTTAACTTTGGTCTCTTTTCATCAAACCTTAATTAAAGGTAAAAAAAAACCTCTACAAATTACCCACATTTTTTTGATAACTGTTCTATCCATTCTAAATGTTACAAAAGTTATTCTCTCTGTACAGTGTTCACTGGATAGAAGAACAGAGTAGGTATTGGAAGTCAACTAATTGGAATAGAAAAGTTAAATTTAATTTCACCTATTTGCAAGTATACGAAAAAAGTGTAGATATATTTCTTGTCGTATTAGTGGGCATCAATAATATGATAAATTACTAATTGTAAAAAAGTGAGCGGAGATTTTTGAAAATTTCGAAAATAGATTTTTGGTTTATGTTTCTAAAATTGACCAATACTGAGTCAGTAGAGATTTTTGCCCGACAAAAGGTGGGGTAAAATGATTTTTTGTATGTTGTTTAGGTCGGGATCCTGATGAAAAAATCCAAGTTTTCGACCTGGGGGGGGCAGCCGCCATTTTGAATAAAAGATGCAAGACATTGTTTTTTTCAAAATATTTCCGCAATGGTTGATCCAATGACAAAAATGTCAATTAAAGAGGACAAAATTCCATAATTTTTTTTGTAAATCTAATATGTAACGAGTTACACCGGCCGAAAGATGAACATTTTTCAAAAAAATCGTCAAACTTAAGATTTTCATCAGGGTCCCGACCTAAACAATATACATCAAAATGGTTCCTACCCCATCTTTTGTAAGGTCTTTTTTTGTTTCTACCGACAGGAGTACAAGAGAATTAAATTAAGCACCACAGGTAATACAACCCCCTGTATCCCTGAAGGTACTTCAAGGTACCTTGTGTGGAAGAGGGCTACACATTTAGAGACAATGGACATACAACCAATGTCCGAGTATGCTAGGATTAATTTCTAATTTAGAAAAAAATCCTAGTCACTCGACCGGGGATCGAACCCGGGACTCCGGGTGAAAGGTAAGTAAGTGTTCTTACCATTCGACCGCGAAGCCAACACAATAAATAAAAACCTATGTTTCAGAATGAGTAAATTAAAAAATTACATTGAAATGAAACTTGTCTACAATGGATTTGGTACGGTTTTAAGTTTGTGAAAAATGCTTGAATGGATAAACATCAAACTGTAATTTTAAACTGAATCATAAAAATTAAAAAAACATAGAGTATACAAAAAAGCCAGTCTGAATCTCTTCAAGTTGTTTGATAAATTATGATTTTATGCTTGGAATATGCCCAACAAATGGCAATAATTTTCTGGAATATATTTAAACTATCAAATTAATTTCTCAGAAACCGTTTACTCTTATATAATACAAGCTCTTTTGTAACAAAAACAATCATTTTGAAGAAAAATTGTGCTTCAAAATGTCTCTTTATTGATCTTAAAAAAGTCTTTGTATCTTTTATAGCTTCATATCTCCCGATACAGCAGGATCTTAATACCAACAACAAAGTATTTAATCAGTGTAATACTTTAAAGTTGTGTAGACTTTTGGCTCAACACATTAATTAAAAAATTTATGAACATAACTATCGATCAAAAATTTTAAATTTAGGTGACAGCATATCGTTACACAAAAAACATATGCGTCTCTGCGTGTGTACACGTATAAAACTGCTGAGGCTGAAACGCTTTAAAGAATTTTAATTACGTTTGACAACATTATTTACTCATGAAAAAGAAGAGTAAAATAATTTAGCAGAAGGGATGGAAGTATAGAAAGGTACTTTTTAGTGATGTTAAAGTTTTATGAGAACATGTGGTTGAAAAGTGAATTCCCAAACTTGCTGATTCGTGACTGTTAAAAAGTTTATTGAAGTTATGATGAAGTAAATCCCGTACGTTTTACCACGTCATGGATGAAAATCGTAATAGTTATGGTACTATTCTGACCCTCATTGAAAATGACAAAGATTACGAATCCGTGTATTAGAATCCACAAAAATACCTAATATAAAGACATAAGAGTAGGCGATTGAGAGAGATTTCCACGAAAAAGGTAGGGAACTTGTTTGCTGACGCTTATTCTACTTTTTTCATTACAGCTTCCAGAAATGCCGAACTTTTGCTAAAATCCAGAGGACCGAGAAGACGACTGACGGGTTTCACTCATTTGACCACTAGATACAAAATTACTGAAACATATTCACAAGATTTTTTCAAACGTAATGGTCAATATTTCCACATATTTTTAATTTTTTACAGATAAAAGGGCTATAGGTACCTTTGACGAATTTTCTATAGAGATTTCACATTATTTTGCGTTTTTTAAATCCTAAAGACATTATTTTTTACATGAAAAATTGAAAAAAAAAGAGGAACTTTCATCTTGTTTCTAGTAAACTTCGAGAAAATATAGATTTATTACGTAGATTACGTGTTCAATGTGAGTCAACCAGGGAGCGGAACAAACGCCAGTTACGTATAATATTACATAATATATCTATCCCGGCTTCCTGCCACAATGCTGGTTGCCGAGCTGGAGCATATGCAGGTATATAAATAAATGCATACATAACAATTATTTCAATTATATGAAGGCTCTTTATAACGGCCGATTTTGAAAAATGGCATCAAATATGTGCTGTACAGTTTTCAGTAGTTTATTGCGTGTTTGTTGTTATCAGAATTTTCCTAGCCCGTTTAATCTGCGGTTTTTGATCCTTTCTGAAATTTTGGAGTTGATACAAAATGGTTCGTAGCCTTAAAGATAAACCTAAAGCAGTTGTTATCTTCTTCGAACGGTCTTATCATGCAGAAGAAAGGATCTTCAATGAGAGAAATCTTAAACGTCGCATTTGTAGCAAACATTTGAGAGCTCATTCCACAATTCTTAAGGATTGGTTCCGTTGACACGAAAAAAAAAGACGGATAGACCACCTCTATCGGAGGATAAGAAACTTCATAATATTGTGGCGGAAATGGTGGTGAATCCTACGCAACCCACATGTCATATTGCCTTTTGTACGATGGATACTCGCGGTCTGTCTCGAATTCTCAAAAAAGTATTTGATCCATAAAAGATAAAAATAGTGCATGAGTTAACGGAAGACGATTTAAATCGAATGGAGTTCTGTGATATCATGACTGAACGAATATATATATTAACGTGTTCATAATCCATACTGATATAGGGAAAATCAAACACAATTTCCTCAGAAGTTCAGTGTGGTATTCTGGGAGATCACATCATAAGATTATTTTTCATTGAGGAAAACTTGACTGGCCTCTTATATCTTAACATGTTGGTGAATGTCACTGTGCCTAAAATAACCGAAACAATCCAAAATAATGACCACGAATTTCAAGGGTTCGAAATAACCTTCGAACAAGACGGTGCTCCTTCAAATTTGAGGCAAGTCAAATCACTTTGACAATCTGCTTATCGGATGTCACGGTCCGATTGAATGGCCTGCTCATTCTCCAAATTTGACACCCCTTGGATTCCTTTTTGTGAGGTTACCTCTAATAAAAAGTGTTCAGTAGTCAACTAGAGAGTGTCTTAGATTTACGGCAGAGGAAAATCGAATAATGTGCCTCCATCACCAGGGAAACATTCCACAATGTGCGCCAGGAGATTTCCAATAGGTTCTTATATGGCCAGGAAGTATAAGATGGTCATTTTCAACAAAATCTTTGATAACTCTTGGCAAAATATTTTTTTGGGTTTGGCTTCACTTCATTTTGTAATTAATAATAATAATAATAGATAACGGGAATTTTTATTTTTCAAAAACGATTGTGTAGAGAATTGAAAGACCATTCAAATGAAGTGTTATATGCCACACTTGCAATTTAAAAATTTATAATTGTTAGTGCTTCTGGTGCAATTTTAGAATATTCAAAAATCAATTTATCTCAAAAAATAGTTCTCTCAATATGATTGAACCTCATTTTTTTTCTGGACTCTCTAACTAAATTCGTCAAAAGACGAAAGCAATGGTAGATTTTAAGACAAACAATGTATAACATCACTACACTCTTACCAAAATCAACCCCCAACCTCCTTACGTACATAGTCAAATATAATTACATTTTTTAGATATCTACTTAGAATGTACTTCAATTAATTTTATATACTTAGGTATGAATATGATAAACAATAAAACAAAAGTACTAGTCTTGATCTTTAAGGCGTCTTAGGTATTTCTGTTTCGCTGTCTAAAATGTTCAACTAGCTATCCTGCAACTGAGACCTTTAATTTTAATTACAATTATATAAACAACTTAATTTGTCTTTCTAGTAATTGATTTAACGTGAGAAAAGTTATAAACGGTAAACAGCACCTATCACCTTGCATAAATATTCACACATCATAGTTTTATCTCAGCATATTTCTGTATAGAATGAAATTTAATTAATTTTATATACATGTACAGGGTGGGCAAATTTCGATGTTTTTATAGGGTAACTCGGTAACTGTAAGAGATACAAAAAAAATGGAATACACACTCTCAATCTCTTTTTTTTTTTTGAGACATTCATTGGCGAAAACAAAAGTTTGCTATCGTCTCTTGTTTTAGAATTATGAACAAAAGTTCGATTTTTCGACATTCAGACACATGTAAATATCTTGGTTGTTTGTAAAGTTATGAAAAACAACTTT
>JANEYF010004960.1:0-15747 GCA_029963845.1 Rhamnusium bicolor
TAGACAAAACAAAAGAATTAAGTAGTAAAAATAAAACGTCAGTGTCATTAAACCCTCGTGAATGCCTTATAACGAAACCAAGGTTCTTGTAACTAGAAAGTACAACAGCATTAATATGAAGATTAAAGCTCAGCTTTGAATCAAAAATAACTCCTAAGTCTTTAAATTCAGTTACTCTATTTAGAGACATATTATTGAGTGTATAATTGTAAATATACGGTTCGGTTTTTTTGTGAAAGACAGAACGTTACACTTTTGTACATTCAGTGCCAAGTTATTTTTTACACACCAGTCATTAATTTTATTCAAATTTCTTTACAATTGAACGGAATCGCAGATAGAATTAATATCACAATAAATTTTCAAATCATCTGCATACAGAAGACAATTGATGTCAATCATATCTACAATGCCATTGATAAAAATAACGAAAAGAAGAGGCCCAAGTATGGAACCCTGTGGTACATCAGATGAAGCAATGAATTCGCCAGACTTGAAACCACGGTATATTCCACGTATTGACATTGCAAGTATGATGAAAAAAGTTTAGACAGTTTATCTGAAAAACCAAACTGCTTAAGTTTATACAAAAGAATACCATGATCAAAACTGTCGAACGCCTTACTAAAATCTGTATAGATGACGTCAACTTGTCCACCAGAATCCACAGATTCGGAAATGTACTGTGTCAAGGAAAAAGATTAGTAGTGGTAGACCGACCCTGCATGAAACCATGCTGAAAGTCGCTAATCAACCCATGAGTGCTAGCATAAATTGCTTGCAGTAACATTTCAAAAGCCTTGGAAAAGTTAGAGATAATCGTGATAGGTCTATAATTAACCACAGAGTTTTTATCACCTTTCTTAAAAACAGGACAAATTCTAGAATGTTTCCATACTTCTGGAATACGATGTTTACAGTACTATGTCTATCGAGAGAATGCTTTAAAATTTTTGTTTTCTGATCTAGCCAAATCAAATATTCGCTTACAAATATAATTTGGGAAAACCAAAACTATAAAATGAATAAAGCAGCGGAATACATCAAATCAGGTATATGCAAGTAAACCCTTAATAATAATATAAATGCAAATTACGGAGGTATGCAGTGCAATTGTAGGTATAATTTAGAAATTATGATTTTTACAAAATTTCCAATATTTAGAATTCAAGGTATGATATAACATGCTTAGTGTACAGTAATATTTCAGTATTTCAGATGAATCCATCAGAATTTTCAGACGTAGACAAGAGCGGATCCAAGGGGGGTAATAGGTGCTATGCCCCCTTGAGCCGTAAAAATAGCCAGTTGAAGATGATAATGACATTACTTTTCGAAAATATAACTATTCACGTAGATCTTACTTCGAAAATATAAATACTTTTAATACTGCTTCGATTCATAGATTGGCCATCGATCACATTTTTATTTACGTACCTTAATATTACTAAAACTGACATTGTGAATGGTGTATCGCTCCGGTGGTCAGTGGTACTACCCGTCAGACATCACTGATATCTTAGTGACTGATAGTCACCTGCAAAGCAGGTACTAAGAGCCTTGACCTCTAGCCCTGGTGGGCTAAATTATATACTGAATAAGATTTACATGAAACAACTACTCAACCGACAAAAGCCCTGACCTGCGTTGTGATATCTGACGGATAGTAGCACTGACCACCAGAGAGATACACTTATTACTCACTATGTCTGTCTTGCTTAGGCTAGTCTGGTTCGCTATGTAACGGTGTCTTTTCGGACGCCCCAAAATATGTCTAATATCTGTTCGGGCGCCAAATTATGTAACGGTGTCTTTTCGGATAGCTGGTTTGGAGAATTAATCCAGGATTCCTGTTAGTTGTAAATAAGAAAGCCCAAAGTATTCGTAACAGAGTTTATTTTATTAAAGTAACATTTACCCAAAACATGAAGTTAAATAAACATAAAATCTGATTCTTCTACAATAAAACCAAGTCAAGTACATTTAACAAATATTATTTACATCGGTGAGATAAGTTTACGGGGGAGTGTAATTCGGTGAACGGACGGTGACGGTGGGCTTCAGCTACATGTACTGAAGTAAAACATCTGGGACTCGATGCGGCGGTAAGTTCGATAATTATTTAACGGCAGCGGGCCCAGCTCAACACGCTGCAGACTCGCGGTAATAAATAATTAGGGGACTGGTGACGGCGGTTGGTTTAGCAACCATTTACCAACCATGGGCCCAGCTCAACACGCTGAAGACTCACGGCGATAAATAATTACTAGACTGGTGACGGCGGTGCAGAGCGGTAAAATGGCTACCAACACCAGGAGGTCAAGCTCAGCACGCTTAAAACCCCAAAGTGCTACCAGACATTCAGCCGGGCGGCGTCGTCGTCGGATTCTGAATTCTAACCAAATGGAGTCAAGCTCAACACGCTTAAGACTCCTCAACTACCCAGCTCAACACGCTGAAGGTAGTTGTCAGCAGAAAACTGAATACCTTTCCTCGGCTACGGCCATACTATTTATACCAAAATCCTGGCCTTGGTGACGTCAATATTTCATGGCGGCAGGAAGTACGTGGCAGCACCTGCCAAACGGTAATTGCAGAAACTTCTAGGAATGAACATCTGCGTGATTCATCATATGTCGGCAGGAAGTGCGCGACAGCACAAGACTATCGGGAATTTCCGAAACTATAGTAATGAACATGCGTATGATTCATTACAGCTATTAGTGATATTCCGGGGCTTAGAAGCTTAAATGTTGATATCAGTTAAATATATAAACCTTTCAACAAGATAAACACACGATCACCTGGAGTTAGATTTAATAAGGGCAAAATAAAAATATACCTCCTCTAGTCCATATGTGACAAAAATTTAGGAGTGCCGCAGGGCTTAGTTTTGAGACCTATATTATATTCTGCGTATATCATTGATCTCTATGACACTCCTTATTAGAATCTATTTCGCTGCTGACACAGCTTTTTTATGAAAACAAAAAGTAATGTATAACATTGAGAATGACTGTTAATAGGCTCTCGAACGGCCATTATGTTCCTTAAAGTAAAAGCATTATATGCCATTATGCAAACATTAATGCTGGGTGATTTGATGAGATACTATAGATTATCATTTTAAAACAAATTCAAGAAATTAAAATAAATCAATTTTAGTCACCTCCTGATGATACCAATTTGATTGACGAAACGCGTGTCGACTATATATCTAGTGTTTTAATGCCTATGGAAACTACTTCAATGTTAGTGTCGACACATCAAAGGTGTCAACCTACTTTATGATTATGACATGAAAAAATCTATTATTATTTAACCAACTACATTATCTATACCATTTTTAATGAAATCTGTATATTTGACCCGAGAGTTAATAATTATGCAGTACGCAATGTAGTAAATTCTAAATAATTGCCAATAATCATAAATTTAAATTTAATTTGGCGATGCACATTAAATAAAAACGAATGTACGCACGTCAAGAGAAAGCCGTCCACTTTTAATAAAACGAAATGCTTTTTTGACCGTTTTAATTTCCACAATTCGTCACTTGGTTACGACGAGGAAGAACAGCACTCGTATTATTGATGGGGCGGCAAAGCATCATTAATAATGAGAGCTTCACATGAAAGTGGATGGCAACGCGCCTCGTACTCGCCTGGGCTTTCACAATTACGTTTCACACCAAGAAAAAACACTGAAAAGCATAATATTGGCATTGGACTTAACAGACTGTCAATATTTCATTGATGGGGAGGGATGAGATATATAAATACTTGTACCGAGCGTCATTTTCTAAGTTGAATTATTGGATAAAACAACTTCAGACAGTATCACATACGAGCAGAATATTTGTATAACAAAGTTATGAAACTCAATTTTGAAAATAATTTCATTCATGTAAAGTTATAAAGTTGGTTATTTTTTCAATAGGGCTCTCTGGATTCATGTAAATTTGAAGCCCTCTTCTAACTGCCTACAAAAATAGATATGGGATCTCCAGGAGAATTTTATTTATATTTTAAAGACAGATTCCTTGTGTATTGTAATCCAGAGAAATTAGATGTCTGGGCAGGTGTTTTTGGTGGTCGTGTTGTCGGATCCTTTTTGTCGCCTGGTAATTCAACAGCAGGGAAGTACCTGGATTTGTTAGAAACAAATTTGATCCAATGTTGATCAATATTATCGAAAATGATAAGCATTAAGATAATTTGACATTCAAATATGATGGTGCTATTCCTCACTATGCATTGACTGCAAGGCAATTTTTGGATTAAAAGATTTCTTGATCACTGGATTAGATTGAGTGACCTGCGGAAATTCAGGGAAAGGAAACTGGACTAAATTCCAGGATGGGTAACTTCATAAATGTTGCCGTTCACGTCATCAATTTTAAATTTCTGAATCGATCAATTGCTACCTTATTTGAGAGTGATGGGCACTGCTGTCATAGCCCCAGAAGACATCGGTTTCTGTTATTTTCTATAATTCTGCGGATGTATAATGAAATAAATCGAAAGAAAATCTGCATGTCTTTGAAATATACCTAAATTGATGATGTGATTGCCAAAATTTGTGATATAAACTATACTACTGCCTCATGCTTGGCAGAAGGACATAAGTAAACAAATAAAAGCAACATTATAAAATTAATAACGAAATATATACCGCTTGATACAATGTATTATTCACATTTTTGAAATTTGCACACTAAAAAAGGAATCTTAATAAAATTTCAAAAAGGTGTAACTTAATATCTCCGCTGCATATGTATCATGTATCATTGCAGTCAAATTACTGCAGAATGTTCAACAACATTTTGAGCAAAGGTTTTATTATTCACTGGCGGTTCTTCTATAGGGTCATTTGGTCAATGACCTCCCACATACAAATAAAAAAATAGAGCTATTCATTTTCTGAAGTTTAAAAATATATAAAATATATATTTTTAATATTCTTAAAAAAATATATTAAAGTTTCTAGTTCATTCTATGCACAATACTATTCAAATATTCATTACATTATTTATTTATAGAATTTAAAAATCTTGGGTCAATCCATAACTTCCTCAAAGCTAGCTACGGACAGAATTTACAACGAATTAAAGTGAAATACACTTATGCGCGAATCGTCAAAAAGCAAAAGAGACAGAACACACTGGCGGGGACAATGTCCCTGACACATTTTACGGAAACGATAACGCACGAAGTTCAGTTCAGTAGAGCAGTCTTTATGCTGACTAGGTACGCGTTGGTCGGTAAATTCTGTCGCGTTGTTTTTAGTGTCTTTGTTTGTGAACATTTTATTAGTAAATCTCTACTTGTCGTGAAATTAAGTAAAACAGTGTTTTTGGTGTTTACTATTAAATATGAGTGTTGTACAAAATATATTAAAACTGAAAGATGGACATAAGTTGGGTTATGAAGACCAAGTGAAATTCAAAGGTAGTGGCCGTCCAAAACCTAATATGATGATAAAGCAAACATCTGTTGATAAGAAAAAAGAAGTTAATAGGTATTTTCGAAATTCAATGTACAAAGTTACGATGGAGCATCAGTGGTGCTATTGGAGGTGTACAAGCCAAAATTAAAAAAAGTTATCCTTCAGCAAATTTTATTCATTGTTACGCTCATCAACTAAGTTTAATTTTACAAAAAGCAGCAAGTAAGGATAAAAGCATAAAAATTTGTTTAGCTAATTTATATAGCTTTTCTTCATTCTTTGGAAAATCGCCAAAAAGAACAGCCGTGTTAGATAATGTTGTTAAGGTGAGATTACCTAAAGCGGCTCCAACACGATGGAATTTTAATACAAAGTGCACAGAGACTGTTTATACCTATCGAACAGAATTATTAGATTGTTTAGAAAAAAATCATTGATAATGAATCACAAAACAACACTCTAAACCAAGCTATTGGTTTAAAATACTACTTACAAAATGAACATTTCTACTGGTTAAATTTTTTTCATTTAGTTATGCCTCATTATGATATATTGTTCAGTAAATTACAAAAATGTAATATCGATGTCATAACAGTAAATAAGTGTTTTGGCGTTTTTAATAGTAAAATTGAAGACATCAGAAATAAAATTTTGAATAACTATTTGGAGGAGACATCCATGCAGTCTGCTCAGAGCTGTAAAACGGAAGAATCAAAAAGGAGAATTTCATTAGAAGTTTGTGATATAATTACATCTGAGATCAAAAACAGGTTTGGCTTCAGTAATCATTTAGCAGTGTCTCAGTTATTTCACGCAGATCGAGTTAAAGATTATAAAAAAAAGCTTTCCTCAAGATATGTTTAAATTAGTTAAAACGGAGTATCCAGTCATAAATCATTTGAAACTTAAAACTGAATTAGAAGGTGCAGTTGCTTTGTTACAGCTTTTTATTAACAATAATTTGTGCAATACTGAAAGTGTCAAACTGTTAAAAATCTTGTGTACTCTCCCTATGACTACCGTCGAAAGTGAACGTTGTTTTTCCATCTTAAAAAGAATAAAGACATTTTTAAGAAATACCATGGGTCAGGAAAGGTTATCTTCTTTAGCTATGCTTACCATAGAGAGGGCATTAATAAAGAAGATAAAAGACTTTAATGAAAAAAGTAATTGACCACTTTGCATCTCAAAAAGACCGGAGTATCGACTTGGAATTTAAATCACTTTGAAAGGTAGGTAATACAGTAAACTTTTCTAATTTACCTCCCTATCTCTTGACCCACGAACCGCCACTGTCGAAATGCAATAATAATTATTGCCTTTCGACCATTTATTCAACTGACAAGTAAGAAATCTACTTAAGTACAAATCTTTCCGACACAATTTCTCGAAAACTATTAGCTCAATTTTAAAATGCCTTTGCAAAGATAATTTAACAGGATTTAAAATGATGTGTCATTTGACACCTCTTGCTATTTGAAATCTTGGGTTTATTTTAAATAACTGATATTTCTTTAAAATAATCTGCAATCATAATTTTATGAAAAATGAGCCATCTGCATTATATGTGGCATTGCTCGTACATGATTAGTTTAATCGTTATTGTCAGTTAAAATGGAGCTCAACTATTATAATAAAATGTTTATATGACCGTACTTTGAATTGAGGATAATTTTTTTGTCACATCATCGACAGAACACCAATACTGGGGTCGAATTAAATACTCAGCATAGTGAATTTATATGCCTATATGCCATCCATCACCATGTACTGATCAATTGTTAGCCTTAAACCTTGATAATATGATGCATAGACTATATGTTTTTATCAACCTTTGAGGATTAGTTTTAAAAATACCAGTACCGGTCATATTTCATGGCGGAAATTATTTAAATATAGTATGAATGCATTATTAACATATACGTAGGTACGTACATTTGGTTTTGAAAGCAGCGCATAAAAACAGTTTTTTTGTAACGTTTTCCGCTGGTTCTCCATTGTATCTTCGTAAAGAGGGCCGTCATAAATGCCAGAGTTGACACGAGACTATCCATTATACACATTTTACTATATCATCAATCATACTAAAATTCAAATGAGGAAAATAGCTGCTAGATATCATGATAACATAATATTTAACACACCATTTTATCCGTATTACATGTGGTTGTCGGATAATCCAGTCGTATTGTGTTTGTTAAATAATTATTACGAATTCATAGAAGTAGGAATATTTGACATTGTATTTAAATAAATTTATAACCCAATCCTACTTCAACGATTCATATGATTAATGGACCAAACTACTACTATTATATTAATTTTGCTTAAGGCTGGGATTTCGCAGTTTGTGCGGAAAGTAGACATTTATTCAGATTTATTATAATAAATATTTAAAAAACCAAACGTGGTTTGACACTTAAGAGTCTTATATACCCTTATTAAATCATAATTCTCGAATAGCTCGTTTAAAACTTATCCGATTTGATTGTGATTTTTACAAGATTTTTCAAAAATATGTATAAAATGTCGGAATGTAATTTTTTTTTTTAGAGTCGTCAAAAAAATTTTCGCATGCATTTTAAATATTTTGTATCCAAATTTTTTAACATTCCGACATTAGTCACTGTTTGTAACGTTTATATTCATGTGACCCAACTCTTGGATAAGTTGAAAATAAATTTATTAGAAAACTAAAAACTGCATATCTATATTCCGATAATAGCTGCCATCTCGCATGATATTTCGGAAACACGGATGCACTTGCATACACTGGACTCGTTTGCAAGAGGGGGAATCGGGCACTTAGGAACACATTGCAATTTGCGTAAACAACAGTGGCATGTGTATTATAGAGATATCTCAAATTTACTTATTTGTTATAAAGTGGGTACACTTGATTTCAATAAAAACTGGTACACTTTCTTTTGGCTATGTAAATCATTCGTTCTTTGATTGATATTAATAATCTTACAAATGTCACTTTGACGTTAATCAGTGGCGTCATTATTAAAAATGATTCGACATCTAACAGATATTCAAAAATTTCGAATTGTTTCTAAAATTGAAGATGGTTGGTCCATAAGAAGACTTGCTGCTGAATACAATGTGAGTAAAACCACGATAATGAGTGTTAAAAAACAATGGGAAACCAACCAAACGGTATCCCGTAAAGTTGGTTCCGGTAGGCCCTTAAAGAGCAATAATCAAGAAGATGAAAATCTTATAAATTACCTAATAGAAAACCCTTTTTAGACTGCAGTAAATGCAATTTCAGAGACAAATTTCCCTGCTTCGGTATCTACTGCTTGCAGAAGAATAAAACTACAAAGCGACTTGAAGAGTTGTTCAGCGGCTAAAAAATACAAACTTTCAGAAGAAAAGAAGCAGGGTAGGATTATTTTTGCATTCAACTAAATAATCAATGATGAAAACTTCTGGGGACAAGCTGTCTTTTCTGACGAAAAGGTTTTTAAATCCTGTAACGATGGACATGTTCGCGTATATAGGCCTCCTTCCACTAGATACGACGAAAAATATACTTTCGATCCACAAATATCAGCAAGGTTTTCAGTCAATGTCTGGGCTTGGATGAGCCTAAATGGTTTAGGTGTGTGTTGGAACAGTGGTGGTCATGTCAATTCCGTTAAATATATTGAAATATTAGACAATATTATGTTGCCGTCAGTAATAGAGGTGTTTTCGGAAAATAATTTTATTTTCCAACAAGGCAACTGCTCCATACATACGGCCCATCGTGTCAGGCAATGGTTTCTTAATAAAAACATAGAGTTGTTACCGTGGCCATCTAAAAGTCCGGATTTAAATCCAATTGAAAATGTATGGGGACTAATGGTGAAACATATAAGAAAATTAAATAACCATCCAAATAATGCCCAAGAATTGGAAGGGATAATTGAAGACGCTTGGGAGAACTTGTCGCAAGAAGTTGACCTTGCAAGAAATCTGATTTTGTCCATGCCTGCAAGACTTCAGGCAGTTTTAGACGCTAATGGAGCAATGACAAAATATTAGTTAATTCTATATTACGTAATTGAAGTTCATTTATTTTATTTTTTTATTGTATTTTTATGTTCAATTTGCATTGTTTAAATTTTTTTTAATCTCAAGTGGTATTTTTGTGTTCTTATTTTAAAAATAGAATTATCATTATTCAGTTAGTATTTTAATTACAACCATTAGTAGAATTATCCGTAACAAATATTATTTTTTTAAACAATAATATGGCAGGCTTGAAAATGTTTTGAAAAAAGTTATTTTCTAATTATTTTTTAAAATTCCATTTGAATAAAATAAAAGAGAAAGGTTTAATAAGTTTAAAAACACAAAGAAAACCGATCTCCTCCAAAAAACCCAGGTCCGGGGTAAATCACTTCTTCTCCACCCCCCTCTCGACATGCCTGGCCAGCCCTATTTACAGACATATGCACACAACTAAACTATTAAGATTTTCGATTACAAGAGTTGTACCAGTTTTTTTTTAAATCAAGTGTACACCTAAGTAGACGTGTTATTGAAAGTGATTATTAGTGTAGTGAAAGAACAATGGGAAAAATAAAAACATATCATAAGCGTAAATATCCTAGCAGAAAACCGAAAAATCGAACATTAGCCCAAAAGAGAAAATATAAAGTAAGTACTAGTGAAAATTGAATTTTTCGTAAATTAATAAAAGTAATAATTTTCTTTTATTTCCGGTAATTTCTGTAGAGAGACTAATATAAATGAAAGTTTTCCCATTTTGCCGTCTCTAAATATTGATATGGAGAATGAAACGCTCAATGAAAGGTGAATATGATAATTTTTATTTTTGATTTATTTTAAGCGCAGTAACCTCATGTACAGGGTGATCATTTTAAGTGCACCTTACTCGATTTTTCTGCTGTATTTTTAACCTAGGAAAAAACTTCAAAAATTATACTTATGTGTTTTTTTCTAAGGAATCCGAAAATTAAAAACAATTGAATGTCAAATAAAAAGAAAACGCCGAAAAACTGAAAAATAAAAAAAATTACACCCCGCATTAATATGTGGAAATGGACATATGACATTCCGAATACTGATTAAATATGCGCGTCACATACATATCTTTTACTTCCGGTTTGACCGGAAATTGCCTTAATTTTTTTTTATTCTAAATGATATATCCTGTATATTCGGCTCAATTTAAAAAAATTTCTTTCTGAATTCAGCAATATATGTAACATCATCATAATCTTTCATATTTGATAAAGACATTGGAGTTTAAATTTAAAATAACACAAATATAATTTTCATATTATTTCATCGCCTTTTCCATTCTGAGTTGAATGATATGACACACATTGATACTTCCATTTTATAGGAAAAATTTTTAAAATAATACTATGCATTAATAAGAAACGGTAAAATGGAAATTTTTTTGTAGATTAACGATTTAATTGTTTTGTTGTTTAGTTCTTTAGCTATTTTTAAACAAAGTAAATAAAATAATTTCGGATTTTTTTTATTGTTTTTACATATTAATTGCAGGATAAGGACGCATGAAGGGTAAGGTTAGCTACTGCTTAGCTTATAAGCTTGACGCAATACAACTTTTTCGTCGGTTTATGTCGTACGAAACCTCTAATACTCCGCCTCTGATAATTCAACATCTCCCGATCTGAAATGTTCCACTGTGCCGTTCTGTAACTAGAACATCGGCCACCTTCGACATTCGCCGCGATAATTTCGGTTTGGCTGTATATATGCACCGTGGCCTACGCGGGGTGTGGTAAAATCGAGACTATATTTCACTTGCATCTGATAAGTGTTAGGCATTAGTTATTCATTCTAGCAATTATTATGATTATGCAGGGTGTACGGAAAATGCACCAGCAAACTATGGGATTTGATTATACAAATTAAAATAATGCTAGGTTCCTTAAAAAAAAAAAACCGAAAATCTCGATTGTAACAACAGCCACTAAAAGTTCAATTTTTTCTTCTTTCTTTTTGACATAATTTATTTAATTCCATACCACTCAAGTTAATATTTGGCACACATATTAAGCGCAACGAGATCTTTCATAATAAGATTAAATTAGTTCATTATCATACAGCCAGAGGGTACTTTACCTGCAACTATAAATTATAATAATAATATATTTAACAATCACTGCAATATAGCTTTTAAAACATCTAATTCTCTTAATAATATTTTGTATACAACAAAGATGAAATTCCAATACTGGATAAATGTGGAGTATATAACCTTAACTGTAACGAGTGTAATAGCATTTACGTAGGTAGAACATATAGAAATTTCAAAACAAGATTAAAAGAACGTCTTAGGTGCTTCAGACTGCAAACAGGTTTTTCACAGTTTGCTTAATACCTACTTAACGAAAACCGTACATTTAATCAAGAGACTGGTTTTGAAGTACTACACTTGGCTAATAAAGATGGATTACTTAATAACTTAGAGTCTTTAAAAATCCATCGGGATATAAAGTCAAATACAGTTAAATCACTCAATTCACAAGTAACATCTGATTCTACTTCGACCTTTTCGGCTCTATTTTGATACTTGCTCTACAACACCACACAGTTTTTAGTTTTATGTTGTGTCATCGCTAGTTGTTTTTACAAAAAAAATTAGCTAACACGGACCACAGCGGCCGGCGCCCGAACCCCCGAACTTATTTTTGCAAAAAGAAAAGTTTTGGGGTTTGGGTGTTGGTTGTTGAAGTTTTTTGAGTTAGTTTTAGAATGTTGGATGTACTTTCAATTAGTCTTATTAAACTTAGTAGTAAGAAACCTCACATGGTAACATATAACTGAAAGACCACGTTATATTTCAAGATAGAGGGTCTCACATTCACCTGTCATTAATCTATGAACAGATGATACAACGTAGACTAATTAATTTGTTTTAACCTTTTTACTTTACAGTCTAACATAATTTTTTTAAAGTGATGTATTTTGTTGTTTGGCTGTATATTGCTTTAAATGTGGACAAGTCTTTGTTTTATAAAGTTTTATCTTTACAATTTTAACCTTATGTTCGCCAATTTTCTATTCTATTTATTTTCTTCTAATGTTTTCAAACAATTTTTAATCTTGTTGCCTAAAGATGTGGTAATATGTTTAGTGTAAATACCACGAAACCGGTAGCCTTAATAAAGTGTTTGTGAGAAAAAGGACCCGTCACTTACACACCAATAATCTTAGAACTATAGATTTATTTATCCCATATATTTTTTCTTTTAATAATTATCACAAAATTTAAGGCGCCATTTTAAAAGTAATTCAAATCATAAAACTTTATGGACTCTTCATTCAAGTCGATAAATGTAACCATTTAACTGAAAATCGGCTTTACAATCTCATTAAATAACAGATATAGGAAGATTATTTATATAGGTCAAGAACAGTATTGGTCCCAGAATTAAACCCTGCAGAACACCATGTTTCATAGTGTGTTTGTCAGAATAAATTTGATAGTAATAACGACTTTGCTATCTTTCAAATGAGAATCTACTAATATAATATTTTTCTTTTCAAATCCATATTTAGCAAGTTCGTATAGAGGTACACCATATGATATGCAATCAAAGGTTTTACTCAGGTCACAGAACATAGTCCCAACATATTCTTTATTCTCAATATTCTCGATAATCTTTTGTACTAAATCCATTACCGCATTTTCCGTGAACTTACCTTTATGAAAACCAAACAGCTGTATTTTGCTCTTTCGGTCACAGTATCTACCAAGTGCGCTTGTTAACATTTTTTTTTATCATTATTTGGCTTTTTATTTTGAGAAATATTTCATTTTCGGTGAGTCTTTGAAATTAATATTAAATTTCGGCGATATTAGCAGTCACGTAACCATTTTTGATCGATAGTTTTTCAGTCTTAAGATAAGCAGAAACCATTGCCACAATTAAATTTTTTCGAAGTCACATAGATTTTTTTATGACACGACTTTTTTGGTATTTAATGCAAAGAAAAAGCTATATTTATCGTGTGTACGCATTATGATTACACCCTTATGCACATTTTGCCAAAAGTAAAAGCATAATTTTCCTCATGTACACAAAAAATATACTTCAAAGCTTTGTTTATTTCGGTCGATGTTTTATGTCTGTTCCGGCAACGTTTCACGAAGTAATAACCAGAGGGTTATCAGTAATAACTGCAGAAGATACATCAAAGGGACGCGTAATCCGTATTTTTCAGATTTCTTCGACGGGGTGATTAATTACACACACGTTGAAAGATGGGAGTCATGAACGAGGCGCGGGGGGCCGTGGGGAACTGCTTTCTGAACTGATGTAATTTCCTGATTCTGTTGTTGGTGAATGGCAATGAATCGGTTCCTTCCTATTACATTTTCAAATTAAACTTGTCAATGTAAAGGGACTTGGATTTTTATAGCCTTGTGACAATCTCATATTGCCTGGTATTGATCAGACAAGAAAAAAGTATCAGATTTATAGCAGATCGGATATCGCTGTACTTTTGATTACTTAAAAATAAATTGTTTGTCTGAATGATATGAGTCAAGATATTTATCCAAATGTTTAAGGCCAAGGTAAAATAATAGTAATATATACATACATATACATATATATATATATATATATATATATATATATATATATATATATATATATATATATATATATATATATATATATATATATATATATATATATATATACATATATACATACATATATACATATATATATATATATATATATATATATATATATATATATATATATATATATATATATATATATATATATATATATATATATATATATATATATATATATATATATATATATATATATATATATATTTCCTTTCTTGACCGTTAATATCAAATAATATCTGATAATTTTTTTTGGGGGATTTGGGTATAACAAATTTTATTATTTTTTTCTAACGTTTCAGTTTATTACACCATCATGACAGAAATTATTAATTATTCGGTATTTGTTTTAAATTTTGTTACATGTTATTGGATTGTCTGTTTTAACGCAACTGAGTTTCGTTAAAACAGACCATCCAATAACATGTAATAACATTTAAAATAAATACCTAATAATTAATAGTTTCTCTGATGATGGTGTAATAAACCGAAATGTAAGAAAAAATAATAAAATTAGTTATACCTGACCGACCCCCCAAATTATCAGATATAATGCAATCCAATATGTTAAAATCGCATAAAATGAGATTCTATTACTTTGACAGTATGTTTCACTTGGACATACTTACCTTGTTTACTTTTAATTGATTTCATATATTTTTAATTACATCAGGAAATATTTTTTCATTAAAGTGTATTTTAATAACAGAAAGATGTTAAGCATCAGTGTCAATAATTATAAAATAAAAATAGGTTTCATAAGAAATAGTAACGAAGACACATAAATTCATGATTTTTATAGAAAACACTATTTTAAATTAGGCAAATTTCTTAAGAAAAATAAGTAAAATAACTAACTTAAAGTTTGACAAATGTTTTTACCCAATAAAAAACTGAAAATTCCATACCCCGAAAAAAGTTTTTGTGAAAGATACCAACACTGTAGAAAATCATTACCTATTTCTAACTTGATAAACTAAGGCTCAGTGTCATGATCGAGAGATTCCATTTTGTTTTACCTTTTTCTGAAGATGTCAGGGATGAGATTGTAGCAAGTTTTAAAAATTCAGTTCAATACCGTCCTAATTTCTCTAAAGAATACGTTAGAAATCCATGCAGAAAACAATATAATGTAAATAGAAAGTCAAAATCCATAAGATGAAAAAATTTATCAAATAGTTGAAGTGAGAAAAGATTGTTTTTACAGAGGACTATTTTGCAAATTAGTAATGAACTTTGTAAAAAACACTCTAGAAACTCATAAATGGAGATGCATTTAAAATCTAACTCCCCACTTAAAAAATAGGTAACATATCTAATAATCCTAATCGTACTACTTGCACAATCAAAATGGTAGAATGAAGAGTTCAAAAAGTTACCCATTGCACAATCTAGTTTTTCAGTTTTAACTCCAGCGATTTCATTAATCAGAAACCCAATTGTTAGAAGGTAAAATTTTATCTACTTTAGATAGATAGATAGTTTATTAACCATGTAAAATACAAAAATGTACATTATGATAAGTAAAATTTATATATATAAAACACAAAATACACACTAAACTTAAAGACAAACAAACAAACATCTAAATATGTACTAAATATATATTATATATAATTATATATAATTGCTTAGAAATTCACGAATAGAGT